>PNEQ01002540.1:0-20255 GCA_003012365.1 Medauroidea extradentata
GAAAATTATGTTATAAATACTTTCTACACCGAAAAATGTTCTATGAAGCTTCCAAACTGTTAATTTTTGTCTTTAGTTTCAAATTCCCGAGCAAATACTTCAGTTTCCCGTACATTCACGCACATTCCCGTATGTTAATAAAATTCCAGTACATTTCCAGTACTTCCCGTATTTTCCCGTCGGGTGGACACCCTGTGTAAATACATACTTTTTACACCCTCGTGTTTACTCTTGTGTGGACGTCGCAGTTACACCTTAAGAACGAACACGTGACCTAGTTATACTGTCAGCAAACTTGAGACACTCTTAGTGTAAGCAGAACTTAAGTAAATAAAATGTTCTGAAGAAGCAAAGCTAAGAGAAACACGTGTTTGTAAGTCTGTGTATACCTAAGCTACTTGCACCTGTTAATCTGAACATGTTGCAAGAAGAATACAAGAGAGTGAAAGCAGTAAGGTCCCAGAAAGTAAGTTAAAATTCTACAGCATTAACTGTGTTAGTTTTAGAAGAGTTGGTTGGTACTTGTCTATGTCCATGCACATAGACTGGGACGAGCACATCAGCTTGCAGTGACTACATCTCACAGACTAGGCCGAGAACATTGCATGTCTGATAATAAATCTGTTTTCATACCACATACAGTATACTACTAATACCATCTGATTACTCTTTTGCGTCAAGGCCAAGGTTCTTATTTATGCTGTTTTAGTGAATATTATTTTTTTAAATTATAAAAAGGCGTAGATATAAAACTGTTACATAGATTTTTTGATAATTGTATTTTCTATGTAGTCCAATTTTTTCAAAACAAAATATTGTATTTTTTTGGTTAGTTATCAATGAAAAGAAATTTTAGTAATGTCAATAAATAACCAAAACTGTATAATTTTTGCTTTGAAAAAGTTTAACTACATAGTAAAACAACTTTTAAAAAATGTATGACAGTTTTAAGATATTTGCTTCCTTTTATAATGTAAAATAATATTAGGTAAAACATTGTAAATAGGGACCCGTGGCCTTCAAGAGTACATAATTCCTCTTCAAGGTTGCCTTGTTACGACTATAAATAAAGCGCAGGGACAGTAGTTAGAAAGTGGTGATGATAGACGTACGAAACAACTACTTGTCGCATGGACAGCTGTATGTTGCCTGCTTCATTGCAAGCTCAACCAGCAGCTTGGCTATCCGTACATCTCCCAAATATTGAACTTTGAAACTCTTGCAGCTCTGTATGCTTTTCTGGATCAAGTACTGAGTGTTTTGTTGAATATAAGAATACTCAATTATAATTGTAGTGGCTCAAGTACAAATCCTGAGAATACTCATCAGTGGTTTTTTTCTGTTCCCTCTCAGAGGATTGTTAGCACTTGTCATAGACCAGTCCATGGGCTACAAGTGAGAAAACTGCAGTAAGCTTAGACATTTTTATATAAAAAGTACTGTATGTAAGCTCAAGTTTTAACACTTTCACTGCGTGGCTATATTATATAAACTTTCTTTACATGACTCCACCATTTTGCCTCCAGCTCCACTTACTGTTCAGGGTTACATTACACTTCAGTTGTAAGTAATTACAGAACACTATGTACTAGCTTCACAAACTACCGTACTCTATATTTCTCACGGCATACTTTACAGGGTAATTACCTGGTCCCAATTAATTGTTTGTTTTTTTTTATTTAATTTTGTGAGGAAATGTCAAATTTTAACTGGATAGATCAAATATGCATAATGTTTTTAACTCTGTACACCCCAGTTATATGTATATCTCTTCACGAAGTAAAAGTTACAGCACAGGTTCAAAGCCACCCTGGTTTGTAGTATCACAAGAGTTGAAGCATAGGGATAAACAAAATACTTAAATTATGACGGGCCGGACTATAACAACATAATAGAAGAGCATTTCTTCGGTTTGATTATCTGTTAAATGTACAGTTTACAGTTTTATATTAAGTTTTAAGAACAAAAAATAACTTACATTTAAAATGTAAAATAAACACACATGCAAAGTTTTCATGTGGAAAATCTGTCATATGTAATTTTATTTGTTACATTGTCAATCAAGCTCATTTCCTGGATCATCATCTATGTTTTTCACTAACTCAAACCGACGAACATGGCCGCGTTTAAGTAAACACGAATGTCGTATTCAAAACGGAGTGGAAATAGTGTGTATGTGTATTGTGTTTTTAACAAAGTTGTTAATTTTTTTTTGTTTCAAAGTACGTATTCATTCGCGTCTAATGCATTTTTCTGTGTGATTGTTGTAGCACGTTTGTGTAACTGTAAAATGGTGATTGCGTTTGATTACAAAATATTTTCAGTTAGTATGATGATGTAATATATAATTTACAGTTATTTACATGCTTTAGCGTGAACAAATTATAGTAATGTAATTGTTTCAATGTATTTTGTCACAACTTTGAAACTTTTTCCTGTGTAGTTAAAGTGTGAATATATGTCATTCCTCAGCCAGCTGAAAATGTTCAAGTTGAGCTCTTAATAAAAAGTATAACATAGTTGTACATGTACCAACACCACCAGTGGTTGAGGGGTTCAATGAGCGAAGTCGTTCATGCTGCTGATTTTACGGGCGCCAGCAATGCAGCCTACACATTGCGAATTTTGAGACTAACTCAGGGCTGGTTGCGGGTCCGCGCATTGCTCACCCCTACCTTTGTGTCACATACAAAATACCTCGACTCGCATAGACACTAGCGTCCCTGATTACTGTAAGATTAAGTGGGACTCTACTATTATGACAAACAACATATAAGATACGGTCACACCAAAAACTCTGTTTATTTCACATATCGTTACACTGCGTGCCTTGCATTGGTTAATTACGTGCGTAGCGATGTCCGGGGTATCTCACTTATCCCACCTACTGACACAACGTAAAACCACTTCTCATTCTGTAGTGTCTGATAACACAATCCCTACGGGGTAAGGGCGCCCCCAGCTGCTAGGGTGGACTGCAGGGGTTTACCCAGGGACGGGATACAGAGTTCTGACCGCTTGGCTAGGGAGCTGAACACATTACATGCTGAGTAGCCCTAGGCTGGAACACAGGCCTGGTGTAGGCAGGACGGATAGAAGACCACGCAGTTACACAAAACCTGAATTTGCGGAATTTAACCTACCCAGATCCCTGACAAAATATGTACAACCCTAGCAATCTTAATGGAGCACAAAAACAATTAACAAATCACTTGAACTGAAGATGGCGCTGATGCGCACAGATTGGTGTGGCGACGACGTAGCTCAAACAACACTTGTGGTTCATAACTAAACAATTACTGGCAAAACCCTCAACAATTACCACATATTCCATGCCTTAAATATCACCCCCAAGGGACTGGATTCCAATGATGGTGCGTGCGACACCCTTAGACCTCACCCTACGGCTGCGTGGCCCACACTTACGAACACCTCTTGTCTTGAAGTTATAGGAGCCGCAAGGGCTAAAATACTTTAATTACACTGCAGTATCTGACGGCGGGGAACGCCAAGGCATGCGCACAAGAGAACAGGTTAACCGGTAAACTACGAAAGGCTATTGCGACTAATTCAGAGAAAAAAGATGAAGGTGCGCGGGACAGCGTCTTACCTATCCCAGCGATGACGAACGACTGCCACGAGCTAGCTGCTGCGCGGACCCAGCATGGCCGCCCACGGGGTTCACACCACCAGAAGTCACGTGCACGTTAATGAATTCGTGCACGTTAATGAATTACTTAAAAATAACTAAAAGGCACAAAACACAAACATTAATAAACTTTACGTGTGCGGTGGCACAGATACATTATTATTTCCTTAACTATTATTTCTGCAGACATAAACAATACTAATACTCTGCGGCCGCGGCAATTCAAATAGAGTTCGCCGACACAGTACTTTCGCTAATACACAACACTGCACTGACAAAGACCCTTGAATTCAATCATACATAACACAACCCTCTTTGCAATGTCTGGAGAGGGTTAGGGGCAATATCGAGGTGTAGTCAGTTTCTCGCCCTGCCTCGTACATGTGCGGCGACGAGGACGGGAACATTCTTGGTGTTGCTGGCCTGGTGCCGGCGTCAATGCAAAATAAGGGAGGTTATTCTTGTGTGGATAAAATTTTAACTTGAGTAGTTAAATATGTTATTAGAGTGAAGTTTGTACAAAAATTGAACCAAGCTACCTCTAGAAGGTAATTTTTTTGTAAACACGTATGCAAGTCATGCCAGCCTGTAAAATGGAAAACCTGCATGAGAAATAGTCTAATTGTGATATTAAGTTGATGGTATTTGACACTGCTCGGAAAGCTGACTCTATGGATAAAATTAGTCGACCAAAAATTAACATTGCTTGTCTGCTCTGATACTATTTTATTTACTCTACGAGTTGAAATGGCCAGCAGTGACTGTGTTGATACAATCACTCCAAATGTATTCAGCAGTAAGTCCATGGATTGGTTGCATGCCACTGATTAACATGGTCTTCGTTCAAGATATTAGTTATACATAATACTCTGTGCCTGTTAAATTGAACAGTATGTGTGTTGTTAATTTGTTAGTAAATGTTTTTGTGTCCTCCCACAATACACTGTCTGCACGTTAGTTCAGAGCCTGTGGCATGTATGCTACACCAACACAGAAGCAAATGCATCCTACGACGTTAGTACAGCTAGTATATCTGTTAACATGATATCCGCCTCGTACCTTTATGGACAAACGCTCACTCACCAAGGACTCTGAGCTGGCGCATGGACAGTATGTTGGTCAGCAAATGTGTGAGCATCATGTATGCTGATGCTTTGCTCATAGGATAGAAATTTTAAGACTACTATATCAACAAGGTGGCTCAGAAACCTTGGAATTGTAATTTGTTATAGAATTTCTTCCAGTTACACACTAATTAGTTTGTCAATGGAAGCAGTGCACACTTTTATCTAGAAAATACAGTAAGTCCTTAGAAACAGTTATGTACTGTATTAACGAAAACTTAGTTTTTATGGTAAAACATACCACCTGTTAAATTAAGAAATGTTTTGTATATTTAAAATGAAGTTCTCTGTGCACATCCTGGTTTGATGTTTTGACTTGCAACCATTCTTCGGAACTTTTACAAGTTTTCGTTGATGTCATATCTGTAACGAAATAGTCAGTCATCCGTTTTAGTTATTTTTTCTAATATTTTGATATTTTAGTTAGTTTTTTCTCATTTACACAATTGGATCTGTTTTCTTTTCAAGTGCTTCATTTTACTCATAATTACTTGTAATTATAGTTTGCCACCTCACACCTTGTGGTGTTTCGTCAGGTCACAATCTTTTGCACTTTTTTTTTACCGTCCTCCCTTTGAATCTCATATTATATTTAACCGTAGTAGTTCCAAATACACTATAGACCAATCCGGTACGACTTGTGCAATTCTGAGAGAACTCATATTGTTTTTTCACCACAAGCCAAAAGATAGCAGCATATTTAATTTTATTAGTTAAAGATTTATGCTGCCAACATAATAACGAGAAGTAAAAATTTTGTTTCATGAATAAGTGTTAGTTTTTGTTGCCATAACCGAAAGTAACCTTTTCCGCTAAGCTAGTTTTCACAGACGTCACTTTATTATTGGCACTGATCTGTCTGGTATAGATCTCTATTTTATTTAGTAGTTCTTTTGTTCCTCTTTTTATGTGTTTATTTGTAGAAATATTCTATGCTCTCTCTGTAAGACATGACTTACTTTATAATGTTGTGTGTTGACTTTTAGTGTTGCATAGTATTATATGACAGTCTGTACAAATGAAAGTAGTATTTTTGTATGTACTTTTTTGAAACATGCTGTTATACGTCTGCTGACAATCTGTACAAAATGTTAATTGTTGAGTTTTCTCTTTAAGGCAGTCACCTACTTTGCACATTTTGGTGGTTGTATTTAGTCATGAGGTTAGGTAGTCTGGGATTGCCAAAATTTTGTCTTGAGGCATTCAAAAAGTAACCAGAGTACAATTTTCAAGCGTCCAATACGTAACGTGACTGTAAATTGCTTGTAAGTTTTTTGACACAACTTGAAGATCGGACAAACCTGGTCCATGACCTACATCCTCAGCAGGTTACTTAATGTAACCATCTTTGATCACATCTGAGGGCTGGTCGGCAAGGTGTGATAGCAGCGATACTAGTATATCCAACAAGAATTGTATTTCTGCTGTGTTCATAGCAGCCGTACAGGCTTCCCATCATACTGCCTGTATTATAAGTGACCCTGTCATTTTGTTGGTCCAATGGACACGCCCGTCACATACTGTGTAGTGGTTCTCTTTATAACAAAACCCTCTGTGTAACAAAGTCAGTATATGATCCTGTCAAAACTATGTACAAAACAAGGCATTTTCCACTCCTTGTAACAAATTAATTACTTCCCTTTTAGACACAAAACACCCTTCATGGCAAAGGCAATGAGAGGTTTCAGTATACTGTATTACATTTTTTTTTAAACTTTAAAAATATGTACACAATATATTTATAGGAAAAAAAGATCAGCATATTTTAAGTCTTGCAGCAAATACATTTTACATATATAGAATGATAATCGACATAATGTACATTGAACAATTTTTCATTTTGATAATATTTTTTCTTTGTTTTTCCAAGTGACCACAAGTGTTTGGTAATTTATAACTGTGCTAAGGAAGTGAATACCAATGTATGTATTACCGAAGTTTCATAGAATGACTCAAAGCAATAATACATTTCTTACAGTTGTAATGCATACAAGAACAGCTGGAATGTAATTTCCTTAGCAGCTAATACAGAGAAGTAATACACACCACCGTTACCTCTTTACAAGTAACCCCTTCATAACAAATACGTCTTCTGTCCCTTCAGTTTTGTTATGTAGAGGTTTTACTGATTACATTTTCACATGCAACACTAATAAAAAGGCACACTGGACAATGTTGGAGAAATACAAATACTGTAGTGTTTTTTTTTTTTATTATTAAATTTTGAAAGTACCAGCCAGTCAGCATCTAGAATGTGTGTAATTATTGTAGATAAAGATGATAGGTCTATACTTAATAGTTTTTAAAATATAACTTACTGTATTTAAAAGATGTGATAATGTCACCAGGTAGGCGACTGCCTTAAACTTGTTGTGTAACGCTGGACTTAAACCATCAAGACTTGTCTATTGTCCAGATTTGATTCTGGATGCCAGATTATGAAGTTGTTTCCCTCGTATAACATATGTGTGAATGTGTTCATAACAGTTTTTTTTGTAAATAGGTATAGTAAAACCCCCTTAAGAAGTTTCCTGCTGAATAAGTTAAATAATTTTGTACCTTGTCTGTATGAACATGTATAATTTAACCCTTTTAATACATTTTCCTGGTTAAGAAGCATTATTTTTTTTTCATCCCATCACAAGCAACTCAACAGGCTTTTACTGTAATATTTTGCTATCAAAGCATTTTTGCTGCATTTTAATCTAAGTTATATAACCAAATTGCAATTTGAGCGTTGTTATTTGCTAACTTTAACAACAAATGAAGAGTCAACATTTCCATTTTGGTAAGAAAACTGGTAGACAAAAATTGTTACAAAATTTTAACTTTTGAGTAAAATAAACGTACAGATCTTATAAATGTTTGTTTAGTTTATAAACAACAACCATTTTAGTACAGTAGAACCCTCAATTTTACGTGGCACTGATTTTACAAGGTTTTCTCGGGCACCATCGGGCCTGAACTCCTAATTTACAAAAACATTATTTGAGGTCATTCTCGGGAACTGTGAGGTCTTGTAAAATCGATGTTCTACTGTGTGTTTATCTACTTACCAACTGATCTGCAGTTGTATGTTTTTAACATGTACATACAGTTGTTCAGAGAAACAATCTAATGCTGAGGGAAGATAGCCAAATTACCACAGGTTGAAAAACATTTGGTTTATATATAACTGATCTACTGCAGTTCGGTTACGCTGTTTTGAATGACGTGCAAAATGCAAGCCTTCAAGATTGTTAGATTACCAGGTGTACATCAAGATTTCAAAGCATGCACGAACTGGGTTTATCAGTTTTACAAAAGGAATGGCCTACCTGTGCGGCATAAAACCTCTGTTTGCCAGCAACTACCTGAAGCCAACTACACTTGATACACTTGCGGCAGAAGCATTCATACCTTTTGGGGCAAATGGGAAATGCAGGTCCAACCTCCGTCTATTTTGAGATGCCATGTGCGACCACAGTTGAAGCACGTGGTACAAAATCAGTGCAAGTATGAATGGGACGCAACAAAAAATGATGTGCTGTAATGCTTTCAATGTTGGCCAGCGGTAAAAAGCTTCCGCCATTTGTCATCTTCTGGCACAAGACGATACCTAAAATTTAAAAATTGCCAGCTACAATTTTTGTAAGGGCACTAGAGAAGTATTGTGTGGACAACACTTTTGTGGTTGAATGGTTAAGAGGAGTCCTTCGCGGTGTCAAATTTCCACCTTTGACGCGTGGTAACAGCGTAGTGATAAGAGCCAGTGTCCCACGCTTGACGAGAAGCATATCGCCTCTATTCGCAGCGCGCCAAACTGGCGTGCAAGGTTTCCGTTGTAGTCTTTTTACTATGGGACTTTAAGCGGTGGCCCTAATATTTTATTTTTGAATAATTTGAAGTAAAGACCAACGTGTGCTTCTCGTTTTGCGCTTTACGAATTCAGGTAATATTTCCGGAGTTACAAGAGTCTAAAAAACCCGTTTTTAGCCATTTTGAGAGGCCCGAATATCATGTTTCTAGCAAGCGTGCTGAATTTTTGAAAAAACAGAGGCATGGTTTCAAGTGTGTGTTCTTTTCGTAGGTAAACCAAATATGATTAACTTAAGCGGTTTCACGTAAAAATGTATGCGCGTGACACGCTGCAACGCCGTCCAAGCGCCAGTCGAGGACTCCTCAAAGTGTGTATGGGAATTTTGCCCTGGAGCCCTATTGAAACAGACTTGCCTTCTAGTCCTGGATAGTTATTGTGGCCACCTCACGGAAAATGTTAAAAAATGTTTACAGGAAGGGAACACAGACCAGGTTATAATCCCCAGACAGCATGACCTCCATGCCCCAGGCCCTAGACAAGTGCGTATATCGGCCGTTCAGAGCAAATTCAATACAGCTTTACACAGAACATATGGAAAGAATGGAGCACACGTACGCACAGACTGGTAGGATGGCACAGATTTGTGTGTGGATCAAGACGGCATGGGATCTTTCCACCAAGACTTGGTAGTCAAGAACTTCTGCAAATGCTGCGTTACCAATGCACTCGACGGTAGTGAAGAGGCTGGGAGAGCGACGCGGATTCCGAGGGAGCCTTTATGAAACTGATGAGGGAAGCAGCAGTGACGGGGACACGTTTATGTATACAAGAAATAATTTCTACATGGGTAAGCAGGAAAAAAACTCATTGAAAAAGAGGGGGGTATGCGGTTTGCACATTCTGACGGAGGCATGAACTACTATCACCATATACGTAGTCTCTGTACTGTGCACCACCATGCTGTGTACCTAAATGCTAGCTCAGCTGCTAGGTCATATAGAGACAAAATATGAAGGATCTAGATGAGTGCGCTGGTGTGCAGCGCTCCAGTCAGTCAATCAATGTTTGCCATGGCCACGTTTCACAGGAAATTACTTCAACCATGGAAATTAGTTACAGTCGAGCCCCAATTTAATGAACTCGGGAATAACGAAAACAGTGATTTAACGAAAGGATTTTTAGGAACCTTCAAAAAACAACAAAATCAAATAACTAAAAGACTTTGATAAAATGTAATATTGATTGTAATATAAGTCTATTTTAAAAATTCTAGCACTGGCTGCAGTATATGCTTATTTCTCCGTAGAAAAGCTTAAATCATCCACCGAAAAAAAAAAATTGTTAAAATTTGTTGAAAACTTTGACCGCAGGAGTGATTTTGAGATAAGCATGCTCGGCTGAGCGAGTGACGATGTGTTGCATAACACGCATGCACCTAGATCCTCATCCTAGCGGCTGGCGAGTGAATGAGCATCTAGGTACCCAGTCTCTACAGCACGGCGGTGGACAGCGCTGGAACCAATTCACAGATAATGCTTCGCGTCCTAGAATGCGCTGCAGTACAGCGTGCTCTATTAATTCTATTACAGATAGAATGCAGTGGTGTCCAGCGTGATTATTTACTCTCGCGCCCCATGAAAAAACCAGTGAATTTATAAAGAAAAATATGTAATATTATTTATGCAGACTTTTTATAACGAATTTACTACCGTAAACGTAAATAATTTGTTTCTCCGATGCTAAAAAACGCTCGAGTGCAAAGCATTTTTAGCGAGCAGACCATCACGAGCGTGGCTGCTTACAAGCTACAATGGCCGTCGCCGGGCATATTTAATAATTATTTTACTGTTCTCTCGCAAACTTTTAATTCAGTTTTCATTCCATTTTTTCCTTCCTATTTTTCATGAGTGTTTCCTGAATTTTGTTGGAGGAGCGGACGGGAGAGAGACGGAAAAATTTACGGTTCGGCAACGTTAGTCATCAATTCTCACGTGTTGATGGCACGCATAGCCGGCCTGCTGTTGACGGTAAATGCATTTAGTTATTGTTTTGAGCCAATAGACTTTTTTTAAAATTACCTTAAATTTCGACGTAACATGCCAGAGGATTTAACTTGGGGGGTGAGGGGGGAGGTTGAAAAAATATGAAGTCTGATTTAACGAAATATTGATTTAGAGCAAACATTTTCTGGTCCCTTGGCATTTCGTTAAATCGGGGTTCTACTGTATTGATACCTCTGAGGCATCATCTATTCTTCAGAATTATACATTTTTAATAATGTAGCATACATATGTACGTTATTCTTTACTTTTGTAGCTGAAATCGGCTTAGTAAAATTTCACGATGGTAATGATTTAATCATTTTTTGGGAACAAAGACATTGTAAATATAATGTTTATAAAGTATAATTTTATTCTTAAAATGTCTGACCATTAGATTAAATAAACTTTTCATACGAGAACTTATTTGTTTTAAGACCAGCGACAGTTAAACAAAATTTTATCATAATACACACTATAGAATTTTTTTGTTTTTAACTTATTAGTGGTAAAAAGTAGTTTTGGCTTGAATCAAACGACACAATTCTTGGGCACTTTGGACTGTCGTTAGATCGAGATTCTACCTTATTACGATCACAGAGAGTAAGTATGCAAGGTCAAACCAGGAAATTGTACTGATTACAAATACTTGAGAAGCACAACCAAGCTGTACAATATAGGCCATGATGACTGCAGGGATACTTGCTTACAGAAAAAGCACGATGAATCAATAATAATATGTAAAGTTTATTACATAAAAAAAAAAAAACGAAAACAACACAAATTCATTGCACAACAAAATTTTTACAATCAGTTCATAATCAGTTAATGCTGTAAAAGATTGTACAAACAATTACAAAACATATTAAGTTAATTGTAAATATATATACAAATTAATAATTTAAATCATACAAATAAAAGTGATTACTTGAAAGCATAATTTAACAGCTATGTAATCCACAAAACTGACACATATGTATACTATATGTAAATATATAATATATATACAAAATTGTAAAATTCGAACAAGCACTATCAACGTAATAACAAACAAAAAAGTTATAATTTCATTTATTAAAAATACACTAGTTTTTGATAGCAGCACCCATTCTTTGTGTAATGTGCAACTATGTATTTACAATAAACAATTTCCAAAGGCAATTTGTAATTTTGTAGAAATAAATAACATGTCAATTTTTTAAGTATGCATTGCAAAAATTAAAACTGAAAATACTACTACAGTATGTTTTCGCTGATAAAAAATAATAGACCTCATATCTGAATGCTTGAGCCAGAACTGGCAAGAAAAGTGCAGTAATTAAAAAGTAAATACTACATGCAACTCAAGCATCAATCAAAAACCTCATGAGAAAATAATATTAACCCACACCATCAGTTTTTTTAGAGTTAGCATCATGAGCAACTTAAAGTCACACGAGGATATTTCCAATATTCCTAAGTAGCCGTGGGTGGTCACGTTGTGAAAAAGCCGCAAGCGTGACACGCTGCAGGTTAAAAGTGTTTTCCCTACGAGGTTTCAACGACAGAGAGAACTGTACTCTTCCCTAGAAAGCACTGGAAGTGGAACGAGCTAGCAGGCGACAGCTGCTGCCGTCCCCGTATCAGTCGTGGAGCGCGACCTGCCACACGATGATGTGACTGCGCTCTCCCTGGTGCTCCAGGTCGCTGGTGGCAATCTGCTCACGTGGTAACGTGCTAGGAACAGCCTCACCATCTCCCTCCTCACCGTCACCTGTCGCAACAACCACAGCCCACATCCAGTCCCAGGCTCCACATGCACGCTACGTACGTACACACACTACAAGCAGGCGAGTGCCTCGCACGACGCTACTTCCAGCCATCTCGTGCCATGTGCCCAGTTAGAGACAAGTACAATGTGAAAGTGTTAGCAGACAGACTTATACACACACCATCCCACTCTTGCCACTAACCAACTACAGTCACATCACTAATACTGTACTAAGAAATATCACACATTCAACAACCAAAACCACATCAACTGACTACCGTAATTCTTTCTTATTTAGCAACAGAATGACTGGGCAGTTTACCCTTATGATTAAAATAAAGTAAAGAATAGCAAAACTATTAATGTGACCCCTATATTTGTAAACATTAGTATTATTTCTTTACCCAGCTACAGTAAAACCCATTTATAACAACCACTTTTATTACAACCACAAGTCTGTTAATATCATATTCTCAGGAGCTGTAAGGGTCAAACTGTATTTATGACTGCTCCTACATTACCCTATTCACGGGAACTGCGAGGAGTTGTTAGAGAGATGTTTTACTGTACTATTATATGCTTTTGTTAATATGTACTTCCATACGTCATTGAAATGATTCCTAATACAAAACTTTCCACTTCAATATAAGAGTCTGTGGACTTTTAGTTAGTAGAAACTCCAATAGTGTTACGAGTTTCTGAACTAAGCTACCAACTATACTACATAAATGTACAGCAGAAATTAAACATTGTCATGTGCATTGATATACAAAGACTGCGTTAGTCCCAGAATATGTGAGGTGAAGTTTTTAAACAAAACCACAGTCAAATGTGCACTGTGAAGTCAGTACTTGATGTTGCAATTGTGCACCCAGAGAAACCCACCGCAACTGTACAGCAAACAAGCATCACTGTGAGTTAGTACAGGGCTGTATTGTGTTCAGTGTTCGTAGTCTAGTACAGCAGTGTATTAGAGGACTGTGAAAACAGCTGGTGCCGTAGAACCAGAAAAATGTTTACTTTGCAAATGAGAAAGCATTATAAGAGGTTACAGTAATTTCCTATTATAAAACAGTTTCATTTAAGTACGTTACTTTCTAACCAAGAAATCTATAAGTTAAGCACATTATAAGAGGGTTCTACAGTACTGTATTTTAGGAGGCAGTGAATTTACTACGTCATTCTCTGATACCATGAGGCCTAACCTCCCCTTCCCCTTTTATGAGTACAGGATTTTATGAGGTCAATCTCGGGCACCACGAAGCCTAACCCTCATTTTATGAGTACGGAATTTCACAAGGTCTCTCCCAAGCACCATAAGGCCTAATCCCCATTTTAAGAGGCTCTGACAATATGAAGCCTAACCCTAAGTTTACAAGTACGGGATTTTGCGAGGAGTACCGGATTTTACCAGGCAGGAATTTTATGACGTCAGTCTCAGACACAGTGAGGCCAAACCCTCATTTTACGAGTACGATTTTAAGAGGCAGCAATTTTATGAGGTCCTTCTTGGGCACTGCGAGGCCTAACACCCATATTACAAATACTGGATTTTCAATTTTATGAAAACTGGATTTTATTTACAATGCAGCTATTTCAATAGGTCATTCTCAAACACCATGAGGCCTAGCCCCCACTTTACGAATACTGGACCTTGGGAGGCAGCGGTTTCACGAGGTTATTCTCACGCACCTGCAAAGTCTTGTAAAATAGGGATTCTCCTGTACATCACAGTTTGTGTTATCCACAACATGGTCAGTTGTAACACCTCAACTAGGTTAGCAATGATATGTTCATTACTTATAAATAATGTATTACATGCACAAGAGGTGGGTAATGGTCGTACTCTAGCACTATGGCTATTACACACTCATATCATGTACAAAAAAAAATGTAAATCAGATTGAACACTAGGTAGTGTACTACTAAGTCACGTGGCCAACTTTCTTGTACACGGATGTGTACACTTAAACTATATTAAAAACAGATTTGGAAGCTGCATTTGGGGCTGTTGGGGGTAACCTGCATAATAATATTTATCATGTGTGCTAACAATATTACAGATGACAACAAAAGGTGAAAATGTGCATACTGTCTGTGGTGGACAATGAATTGATTTCAATGACATGATACAAAATCAGGCAATATTCCTTTCACAGCATTTATCAACCATCTCAAAATTTCTTCTATGTTTTCATAATAAAATAATATTCCAAAACATTGTGTCAGAATTTTTTTCTACATTTTTATTCCTTTAGTAATATTCTCCTCTTCTCGACACAGAAAATGTTTTTGTCCAGAAGTGATACCTAAGAAGCAACAAAACAGCACCTTTTATATAACATTCCATAAAACACTTGATACGTACACACACACACACACATGACCTTTGTCAAGACACAAACTAACTCTATCTAACAGTAGAAACCAGCACTGCACCTTTCAGTGCAGCCAACACATATGATGTGTTCTACTAACATACAGATACACCCACACACACAGTCCACGTATGTACAAGGCAGGCAGGCAGCGTTCCCGGCCACTACAGATGCTACAACACCCAAACATAGTCTGTAAAAGAGAATACTGGACAGGCTGAGAGGAAGGCGGAAGATGGATACAAGATGTTTGCATACCGAATAATGTGCCACACTATGAGGTGACTGGCCGAGTCCTGGGCCTCTTCCGCGTCATCAACTGGAAAAGGACAGACATCGACCACGTGCAAAAATAAAACAGAAATTAACAAATCATCACCAGCTTCACTTCAACATGTCCACCACTACTACTACAACTACACACACACGTACGCACACATGCTACAGACAGTTCAAACTGGCGAGGGCAAGGCTGTACAAGCGCAAGTTATACCTTACAACTATTGTACGAGGCCAAGAGGAACTTCACTTCGAACACATCAAAAACAACTCTGCAAAGCAAAATTTTTTCTTGCAAATGTAACTACATACTGTCAAAGACATGCATAAAAATACACTAAACAACTATGTAATTACATACATATATAAATATATAAAATACCAAATTATCAATAACTTTCAACACAGGAAAAAGAGTGTTCAACATCTACACATCTAAATGTTTTACAGAGTACATGAAGCATAAATTAATGTTAAAAATGGTTACATGTATAGGTACAATGTATGGATGTCAATACAAAATATGAGCAATTACAGAAAACAGACTTTGCTTTCCTCGCAAATAATTGTTTGGCCGAAAGTGACACATTCCTTAAGAGCATTCACAGTGAACGATACATACAAACGGAGGCATAGACAGGAAATAAATCAGTTCCTTGCGACTAGTGTACCCAGCCCACTGAGAAATCAATGACTATAGTATAATTTGTACCAACACCGCTTTCAGTCCCATGATGAAGCACTGGTAGACACAAGCCGACGGGTAACTTTATAAACCCTTGAAACTTGGTTTGAAGGAAGCGGAAAATGACAAGGTTATGACAGATGCCAATACAAGCTGTGTTCTGTTGAAAACCTCAGTAACAATCAACATGAATTAAGTTATTAAAGTCAAAACGAAGATGCCATGAGAACAGACTGGTTGGCAGCAGAGACATGATATAACTAGCATTAATGTTTAACCAGCAACTGCACATCTTTCTTCTACTCAGGCACACCCACCTCCAAATCCACATCTAACGAGTACTCACCACGTTGGATAGACGGAAAGTTAAATTATGCCAGAAAAAAGTTTGAAGTCAAGAGTAGTTACAAAAAAATAAAGAGCAAACAAACATTTGTCAATCAACTTAGTCAATTACTTATTTTATTATTTAGTTCCATATTTACACTGTTGTTATCGGTCAAAAATAAGAGATTTAAATTGTATGTAGACAGTCATGGATGCTCACTAGCACAAACAAACAAGCCAAAGCTTCCACATAATCAACAGGTAACCTTTCATTCATAAGAAATGCCTACACAATCAATCCCCTGCCAGTGTCAATGTCGTGTGGGTGCTAATCAAACATACTGTCACATCATTATAGGCAGTCAAAGATTTATTATTCGTCTGGAAATGTATATGTAAAGGAAAGGAATTTACGTTAACTTTTGCTTGGTATTTTAAACAAACAACATAACTAGTTAAAATGAAAATAATATACATACAGTATTTGATAATTACACCATTTCCAGAAGTCCTCAAAATCAAACAGTACATTCTGCCAATAAGCCAAGTACTTTATATTTTAAAAATATTATCAGAGAATTATCTAGAGTAACAAATTGACATTATACGTATACGTAATATTATCTGATACAATATGACAAATTGTACACCATGTTTTAGAAAGTGACTACAGTTGTGTAATTTCTGATTGTCCATTGTACAGCAATCAACAAAAATTTTAAATGTTAAAATTAGTGATGTACCAATTACACTTTACTGATTACAATTACTGATTAGCAAATCAATAATTATGACTACCAATTACAATTATCTATTATTAGCCATTTAACACAGTTAGGATAGGAATTGAATTTGAAAAAATTACCACTTTAACAATAGCATTTATTTAAAATTCTTTAGCTGACATCACAGTCTAACAGTATTAATAATAATTTTTATTTTAGACAGATGCCCACAGTAAATTCAAACAATTTACGACATGGTCATTCTTTATGTCCTTTAGCCACTTTACGCTTTTGTTCCTTATCATAAACTTGCGACTCTTGCACTCCCAAGAGTAAAAAGTGGTCGAATTGCTAAAACGAGCTCACGAATATCGCCATCTTGTAATGCATTTCCTTTTCAGACTGTTCTATTTTATGTATATTCCTGTACGACCAGTTTGTTTGTACACGTAAACAAATGTTCTGCAACTGCATTTACGACCTTTTTTTTTCTTATTTATTCCTGATATACTTGTTTTGCATTTATAAAAAATTGGCATGGAAATAATGTTTGGCCAAATAACCTAAACTGAAATTCTATGGTATCATTGAGCTGTTTACAAAATACAAGATTGGATGTGTATTGGCATAAATTATGTATGACGTTTGCTGTACTGTAATTATAGGATAAAACAAAATATATTTTAGTGTACATTAAAACCCTTTTATAACAATCCTTTCTTCAAGAACCATGGGGTTTTACTAGTTAAACCTCTTTATAAAGACCACATCTATATAAAGATCCAATTTAAAGGAACCGTGAAGGGTCTTTACAGAAAGGTTTTACTGTATTTATGTTTTCAGTTCTTTGCTAATTATTGAAATACCTTATTTTAATTAAACATATTGAATTGAAAATTGTAATTGGTTTTATTTTAACGTTATAATCGCAGATTAAGATTAATCTGTTCTGCCAAAATAATACCGTATTTGCCGGCATATAAGACGACAATTTTTACATATTTTTGGCCCTCAAAAATTGCTACTCGTCTTGTATGAGGGTGCAAATATTTTTGGTAGCCAAAAATCGTTTGAAAGCTAAAAGCTGTGGAGTTGTATGATGTTTCAAGGAATTGAGTTTTTCGTCACAAATGAAAACGAGTGCCCCGTTTATTTTAATAAAATTTACAGTACGAAATTTTGATGAGCGTCATTCATAATAAAGGACACTTCCTCGCAGCGAAGCGGCGATCGATGCGAGCGCGTGCCGAGATACTTTGTCTCGCCAGCCTACAACTCTCGGGCGGAGAAAACGAGGATCTAGGTTCGCATGCTTTCATCCTTTGTCTCGCAAGCACAAGACTCTCGGGCGGAAAAAACGAGGATCTAGATACCGTACCACACATTCATGTGTGTACCGTCTAGTGCTAGGCTGGCGGACAGCAGCGCACAGGAATGCGATGACCTTGCAAGCAGTTGTTGTTGCCCGGGGTCGCCATGTAGTGCGTGGCGTGCCTCAGTCCGACGTTGCCAAGTCGTGCACACCTGCCGGCAAATGGAGATATCGCCGGCCACGGCCGTGCATTTCCTTGTTGGCTCTTGGGCGTGCGGAGGGCAGTAGTAGCCAATGTTATTAGTTTATGTGTCTATTATGATGTTTAAATGCCGGTAATAAATGCACTGAAAATATATAAACTAAATTTTTAATGTTTCAGGCAAAGTAAAAAAAATATTTTTCTGTCGGGAATTTCAAAATTAGTAATGTACTTTCCCCCCCCCCCCCCAAGATTTTGTAGCTTCAAAACCATGATTCGTCTTATATGCGGGGTCGTCCTATATGCCAACAAATACGGTAGCATTTATTGATAACTGTTATCAGTGACTCATTAGTTAAAATGCTACTCGGTGTGATTGTACTAACATACACACAATGTACGGTACATGCAAACTAACATATTTAAGATTAATATATATGTAATTCTTGCTGTGGACATATATACTTACCCATGCGAAAGTCAATGTAGCCTTCCCCACCCGACATAACAAGCATTGCAGAAGATTTTTTCGCTTCTAATGTCTCTGCTTCCATGTTTTCAATAATGGGTGTTGATTCAGTCATTGAAAGACTTCCTGTACCTGGAAGAGCCGGAAAAAATTCATCACGTCATTGACTTTTACTATTTTTAACACGGCCACATGCCCTCATACACACGCACAAGCGCAAACATATGCACCCATGCACGAACACACAAAACAAGCGCAAGAGTGACATTTCGCTTGCCAAACCAGTTTGCCAGCACGAAGAAGCTGGCTTAGTCAGCCAAACATCATGTTCCCACGAGAAGTAACGTGTTGTCCAACTTTATGTATGAGTACATGTGTCAGTTTCTATCTAATATTAAGTTGTGACTAATTATCTAAGTTCAGCTACGCCTTTTTCATTACATTGGATAATATGCAGTAATATTTTAGTACCTTCAGAAACATCACATTAACAGTTCTACTATACCTACAAACACATGAACAAATGTAACTCAAAAATTAAATTTCCAAAAAATTCTCATAGCTCTACTGCCAATAGTATCTGCTTGTGCTAACTCCGAGTCTAACAATCATTACCATTGTTTTACGACAAAAAAATCCCGGAACAGCAAGCACTGCATTGTAAGTGTAGATACGACAAGATGTTAGTGTTACCTGGCACAGCAACAAAGAACTTGACAGCATCTCTGTGTCCGTGAAAGGAGAGTTGTGCCTGGGCCATGGAGCAGTACGGGATGAAGCTGCCGGGCGTCACTTTGCTGCTATTGTTATCTGCATACACGCGCACCACTCCCCCTGGCACCCGCGACATGGTGCCGCTACGTGAACCAGCATCTGCAAGTCAACACGAGACAGCCGTCACGACTCCTCCAACCTCGACTAAGCTCTCACCTACCACGATGTGCTGCGTCACTCACTTTCAGACAGTGGCACGGAGATGATGACCCCGTTCCCTGTTCCTATCCACAGACGACTGGAAGATATCAGCAAAGCAGTGATGCGAACAAACGAGAAGCCCAGCTTACCCGTACCTGCAACAAGTACTATGTTACAAATGGTGAAACAAACTAAATCAGTACTAATTTATATACATAAAAGGGTCATGGTGCAACTTACGCGTTTGTGACACACAACTAAGTTTTTTCTTCCGTTTCAACATTCAGGACTACAGGCAAAGGCTTAACACAACTTACTTTATACTTAATATATTTTTTTAATATCAACATCTATAAAAAACCATATGTCAAATTATGGAATCAAAATAAGATAGAACCAAAAAATTAGGGATGGGAAAATCGATTCTTCGATACATCGATACCACCGATTCTGCACTAATAATCGATAATCGATAATCGAAGAAAAACTTCGATTATCGATTCTCGAATGAAGTAAAAAAACCCGTTTACAATATTAAAACTTGCTGTATTATTAACGATGTAAATATAGCATTGCCGCGGCTTTAAACAATTTCATGGTTA
>PNEQ01002540.1:30215-67287 GCA_003012365.1 Medauroidea extradentata
AATCCTATTCCAGACGAAGCAAGCTAATTAGCCACTTGAAATTTCAAAAAATCTAAACAAGGCAAAATATAAGAAAAGTTTACTTAGAAAAGTTGCTTGAAATTAAATTAGCTTTAAAATGAGTCCAAACACGATATAAATCCAATAAAATTGACACGTAAAATTCTATACTTTTCTCTTGCTTTAAAGTTAAATTTAACCTTAAAAAAGGAAAATTTTAGTGCACATTTCTCTACTCGCATCCCCAATTAATATGTTGGATCCCGCCGTATACATCCTTATACCTGGTTGATTTGGCCTACTTAATTTGTTATTAACAACAAAGAAAAGAAAACATCAATTAAGACAAAAAAATTTGACATTACTGTATGATAAGAGGCCAAGTAAGTGCTACGTGCCAGTGCACGTCACAGTAACCTACTTCACCACATGTTACACATTCAAGGATTCATGAGATCCAGAGACATGTATTCCTGACCAGTAGTTTAGTATATCAAAATACTTTAATACTGATCATTCAACTTGCACAATACCCTGAAGGTTACAGATTTCCTGTATATGTAAAAGAAAGGAAGAGGCCGCTAGGCTATCAGTATGTACAAAAGACAGAAGCACAAGTACTCACGTTTTAGTACTTGACAGATACACACACAAATAGAACGAGACATAATCGTGGAAGCGAGTATCGCGACGTTTCGCTGCTAAGAGTAGCTTCCTCAGGCAAAGAGACATGGCTGATAGATTTCCTGTATACCGTAGTTTGAAGGTTTAAACTTGAATTAATACCAACATAAGACTTGGCCTTACACTTGTGTAAATAGCAGTACAATACCAAGCCTCCATCAGTACGTGCTGCACTCAGAATGCAACGAACCAGCTAATTATACAAACCTTTCGACACTTCTGAAACACCATCTTTGACAACGCCTGTGACTTCCTTTATTAAACGGTGTGTCGGTGCTGCATTCCCAGATTCACTTTCAGAATCTGAAATTACACGAACAAAAAATATCAATACTTAAATGCATTACTACCAGAAACAAACATATTTCACGTTGAATTCCAATTAAAAATGAACATCAGTTGTATATTACATATGGCTTATGAAATGATAATATGGTAGCTCCCATGAACCTTCAAATATCACACATGACTGTATTGTCCACATTTACATTTTCTGCTGTAACTTGGTACACCTTCCAACTGCTAGGTCTCTTCATTTACTTCACACCGTCTGTAAACCACTACTCGCTGTCAGAGCTTTATCCCAGCAGTATTATATACTATTACTGTATATTATACAGTAGAACCCAGATTTTATGAACTCAAAACATAATGAATCATTTATTTAAAGAGAAGATTTCCAGAGCTGTCATCTACAGGTAAATTGTGGTTTTATGTACTGTAATAACTGTGCATGTGCCAAGTAAACTTCATACACAATTACTATTGTATGTGATTCTTTACAAGTACATATCAGCACGTACTTGCATTAATATCTCTTTCTCTATCTAGCAAAGTCACAAAGAACTCCATTAATTAGCAAACAACAACAAAATATAAAGACTATATTACAGATTTTGTAATTTCCCATATTTCGAAATTGGTCTCTTTCTATTTCAAAAAAGTAGAAAATTTGCAAAGCCTTTCTCCAATACCTCATAGAAGTGTTTTAAGTTTACTTTTTCAAAGTTAAAATTGTAGTCAGAATTATATAATTTCCAATGCTCAAAGTTAAGTCAAATTTTTTTTTTTATATAAAATTGCATCCATTGACTGAATGTTTGTAAGTGAAAAACATAGAACTACAGTCAACTAATATTAATTGTCCACTTTGCAGCTAATCCATACCACCTTAAAAAATCATTTAAAAATCTAATCTCTAGTAAAAAATGAGTACAGTATCTGTAGTTACTTGTATCAATGGCTGCCATCGCATAATGGCTGCACCATTATTTTGAAAGACTTAAAACAGTACTTTAAAAACCCACAAAATGGCCACATCCCATCTTTTTCAACAGGTGTCACAATACAGCAAAACTCTATTAAGATGTTATCCAAGGGACCAGGTTTTGCGATCACATTAGGCGAGAAAATGTCTTAGCCATAACTGTAAAAGAGTGGAATCTAGAAAATAATTTAGTGCCCGTCATTCCCTACAAAACGTGACAGTTGCAAACATCCGTTGATCGGAAGCACGGCGTGCCGGCATGCGCACATAGATCCTGCGTATTTTGTGCCTACAAGTCATGGCTGCGGAACAGAGGATCTAGATACTGGTCTTCACGGCGTGCACACCTAGATCCTCTGTATTTCATGCCTACAAGGCATGGCGGCTGAACCGAGCATCTAGGTAGCAATCTTCACTGCGCGTGGTCCTATATCCCCCAGAGTGCCCACATGGCCTATGGCAAGACACGAGGAGTCATGCGCGCTGGTTGATGATAGGTGTTGATAATGTAGCATCATCTAGAGTTTTCACGTTTTTTAGCGTGAATCAGATTTTTTATAAACTACAAATAACAACAAACATGTAATGCACAATAAAATGTGAATGTATTATGTGGGGTAAATTTAAACGAGTTTCAATTAATGACACACATGAATGGATTTAGACGATTTTCTAGTTTTTTATTTTTTCCATGTTTACTACGCACCCAAGAAATTTTTTTCTTCATTTTTGAAGAAATGGTTGCGCTATGGATTAAAAAATATTAATACATTTTAGTTATATTTTACACCAAAATAATCGTAAAGGAATTTTTTTTTTAACACCTGATAATGACTGCACCCCATTTACGGGCCAAAAATTTGGTGCAAAATATGCAGTGATTATGCAAGTAAATACGGTACTTTAAGTTTTTCAGCTTTAAAAGTGATATGATGGTAGTGATAACAATAATAATAATATACACCATTAAGGACTCACACATTTAATTTTTAGGTGAGGTATGAGGGTTTTACAGCCCTTTAACAAGGTCTTAAGAGCCAATAAAAATTAAGTGAGGTGAAGGGACAACATAACATCCACGTCCAAGCTGGGCATTTGAACCCAGAACCTCTCACACCGTAGACCAGCGCCTAACTGACCACGTTACTGAGGTTAACATTTACTTTTGAATAAAGTGAAATGTATACATTGTGGTTATGATACACACTGCTACGTTTATATTAACTGGAGGGAAAAAACCTGGCATTAAAAAAAAATTAAGTACAGTAAAACTCGCTTAAGACGTTCCCACGAGATACGTTTGGTTCGTTTGGTCCTATCACTTTTGCCATAAGAGCCATGGTTAATTTTCCCACATATTACATTTTGCCACGTGCCTGATTTCCCGTGTAATACGGTCAACATCTGTATATATATATATATATATATATATATTTATTTATTTAAAAAAAAAAAAAAAAAAAAAAAAAAAAAAAAAAAAAAAAAAAAAAAAAAAAAAAAAAAAAAAAAAAAAAAAAAAAAAAAAACCTAATTTTTATAAAGGTTATGTACGCGATTTTCTTTACTAAAAAAACTAAAAGGAAATTGCAACTGCAAGAAAAATACAGCATTTGTTTACGTTTTTGTACTGTCATCATAGATAACTGACGTGAGATGTACCGTTCCACAGACAGCGAGCAGGTACACTCAGGATGGCCAACGCATGCGTGTAACATTAATAAATACAATCCGCCATTGGTGATCACGTGCAAACCCGTAGCAGATTGACCGTGATCGCGTGTAATCCTTGCGCTCACGGCACAATAAATTCAAGATGGCGACAAGAGAATTGCCGCAGCTAGCACTATCGATTGTATGGAACGCTATCGGTCGCTGCACCTACGTTGGCAACATTTATCTCTTTACGTGCGTTCGTTTGTTTTTGTTTACGCAAACGATAACTAACCTAAACTTTGCGAAACGTGTTTGAAAATGTTACATTATGAAAATATGGGTAATAAAGTCATTTCCATTTTAGTGCAGCGTGTTTAGATGGTTGTATAACGGCAATATAATAAAAAAAAAGGCATTATCGATAAAACAATTGATGATCATGGAGAAGTGTGACGAGTTCGTGGAAACATTTGTTGACCTGAGTAAAGAACTTTCCACCCCTTTCAAATGCGTACTGTAACTGTCTAAATTCGCGGTAGCATTGCAGAAAATTTGTAAAATGCTGAACAGTGTTAACCAAACGGTAAAAAAAAGTAATAAGATCTCATATTAACATTTCAAGGTGTTCTCTTGAAATGGCATGTGCATGTACCATGAATCTTCCCACAACAGTATATTCAATTCCAATATTGGTAACTTAAACTATACCAAGTTTTACGTTACAAAATATGATAAATGCATTGTTTGCATGGATACTATCACTTCGATTTTACAAACAAAACAAAACCTGAAGAGAGTTTTTTAAACATGAAAACAAAAGCACTAAACAAGGTAAGCTGAAAAAGTTTTACGAGATTTCCCGTAATTTACCCTCCCCACTATTTACACTTGTTCGCTCTGTCCCCCTGAAAAGTGTAAATAAGGGATTTTACTGTACATTGAATTGTCCTTGTGACTCCGAAATAAAATTTAATATAGTATGCACCTACAACAATAACGACTTAAGTTTTAAAATCAGTTTTCCCAGCTAAGAAGTTTGTGGTGTAAAGTCCCTTCAAAAACGTCTTAACAGGGTTTTACTGTATATTATAGTTTACACAGAATAAAACATTGGAGCCTTCAGCCAAAACCAGCTAGTTTAGTAAAAAAAAAAAAAAAACTACAATTACAATTAAAGATGTTGCCTACACCAGAGCCGTGGCAGAAACAAGGATGGCAAATTAAAAATAAAACAATGTACAATATTAGATGTGGCTTAGTATCTGTAAAACCTACAGTATATGCCACCACACACGTTTTGTTCATCTCTGTGAAGACCACATTGTTATAGGATACAGTAGGACTTTTTTTTTTTTTACATACGGTACTCTGAAAACTGTGCACAAATAAATATTTTCATGATAAGAAAAATATCATCTCTTACATTTTTTCCTACATTCTTATTATTGTGGCAATAGTTTATTCTTCTTACTGCAGAGAAAGGTTTATATTCTAAATTGACATACAGTAATACAATGTAATAAGTAAATCCCTATCTTTGCTCACCCCACAGCTTTCAGACAGGCAGGGTGCTTAAGAGTGAGAGGCAGATAAATAAACACTAGAACTCAACAGAACTCTACACATTTCTGAAAGTCAATATGGAAAAACTACAAATCAACATTCTTGGATGATGATAACAATAGCCAACTTTATGAACAAGCATTTACTCAGAATGATGAATTTGTTAGGGGTAAGCTGTTGCGCCACAGTTAAATGTACAATATTTCAGCGTTAGGGATTGTTGTTCAGAAAAGACATCACTCAATAACGTTTTCTCAGAAAGTTGGTGAAAACTTCAGTCTACTGATGCAGTTTTTTTATTTTGGAAAATTGGCTTTGAGAAACATACAGTTTTAAACTCTTAGAATGATGAACAAACCTCTAGAAGGCAGTTCAGGTGCCTCGCTGCCCGTGGCGCAGCTGACGAAGGTGATGCGGCCAATGACGGGCTCTGCTGACTCATCCTCCGTCTCCTTCTCTCCGGCCTGCTTCTCTGTCTCATTGTCTCTGTTCTCGTCAGGAGCCTCCTCCTGCTCCGTCGCCTCCTTGTTGTTCGGCTCGTCTGCCCTCAGATAGTCTGTCTCTTTCGCACCTGCACATTCAGCACCAGGTGGATACCAACTGCTATTTACATTGGACCACCATCCATAGACAATTTTTATTGCACAAAGAAAACTAAAAATTATAAAACATGGATTTTATGTGTTTGAAGAATTAAATAAGAATTAACGACACAACTGAAACATACTTCAATGCACAGCTGAATGACTGAAAACACAATATTTAAGACAAAGAAAGTTCATATCAAAGAGAAATACATCAAGATTACAGAATCTGAATGGAGACAGCAAAATCAAATTAATTACAAGTTAGAGAGATTTCTTCACTGAAGGACTGTGTGAACACTCAGTGTTAAGGCCACTGCCTATCTGACTGCTGAGCTGCACTGCAGAGGGTAAAAAACAGTATTTTTTTTGCAACCATCACACATGTTCTCAATACACTACACTACAAAAAAAATTTATTTAATACGAAATTGTTTTCAAAACATTTACTTACACTACAACCACTGTTTACAAGCCCTTCAATATTGCTAGAAACTATTTTATTACGTAATTATATTCTAAGGGACCACCGTAGTACTCAGCTTGATATGTAGCCAATCGAGGGATTTACAATGAATTTACGGCAGATTTTCTACAAGTAAAAATTACAATGTCTCCAGCCAGTGCTAAACTGGTGCACAGTGTCTCACTCGTGATGGTGCATGCGTCAGTGCCTTAAAAAATGTAACATTCCTTTTTTTTCAAAAGTTTGCGCTCAGCATATCCCACTATGAGAGAGTTTCTAGACATTTAGTAACTGTGGTGAAAATATTATCAGAGATAATATTCTGTTAGCTGTGAGGGAGGCTCGTACCTGGAACGCTGGCAATGCAGAGTACATGGGAGGTGCAGGCGTTGAAGGACTCGAGAATGTCAGCGGGGTTGTTGGCATCAATGACAGTCACCTTGCTGGCAGAGTGTGTGCTGGTACAGATCCACACAAAGGACGACAGTTGTTGCTCCAGTTCTTCCCCTTCCTTCAGCACCTTCTCCCCTTCCTGTAACTTGCACAACTGCCCTTTACATCTCTGCCACAACAATACTACTGTACAATACATTACATTATCCTGCACACAACACTACATATGTACGAGGCAACATTTTCATACTAATTAATGTAGAAATACATTTAACCTAACTTTTTCAGTCAATCTTCATAATTTTCACTAATTTAAAATATACATAAAATAACACTCATAAACACATTTTAAAACGTTTTGAGCTTGCTACAGTAGTTGAAATAAAAATTATATTAGTATAATTCATAACCATCACTTTCATTCTTCTACAGCTTATATGGTTTTATTTGTCCACACTCAAATGTAAACAGTTGTTCTGGAATTCTTCACTTTATTTCATTCTTGATGAACATACACTTTTGGTATTGGCACAGAATAAACAAGGACGTCAGAAGGGAACTTACGCGTCGGCTACTTTGATGTCAGCGGACTCAAGCGATGATTGGCTAGTGATGTCCAACATGTTGTAACAGAGTTTTGACGACATTACATATATGGTACTGTATTTACCCCCAGTTTTCCAGTGTTTAAAATGCAGTTACAACCGCAGTTATTTTATTTTATGTAAGTGGCAATACTTGCAACCTGTAATACACTAATTTGCGAGTGATGTGTAACCACAACCTAAAATATTTATTTCCTTACCGCCTGACTAAGCGATACTGGTCATACGAACGTATTTTCAAATGAGACGTGATATTAAAACAAATACTGAAACAACTTACCTAACTGAATCCAACAGGAATGAGAAAAAACTTATCTTTGTAACTTTCCTCAGAACAATTATTTGCTGAACAATATGCACTCTCAAGGCTTATTCTTATCCATCTTTCAAGGAAAAGAAACTAAAAACACTTGTAAATGCTTGTAGCTAACAAATTAAACATGTCTTCTAACTCAAACGGGAAAAAAATACTACATAAAGTCATCACAACCTTGCAACATTACACACAAAACCACGCTTTTATGAGGCACACAAGATGAGCAAACACAATCAGGACACTGTCACCAATCTAAATAAGCAGACGGCCGAGTTCACAAACAGTCGATAAAATTCGCTTTTGATACTCTTGTTTATTCTGTGGTATTGGATACCCTCATAATTTGTTTACAAAACACACAAAAATTTTTAAACATAATGTTTAAAACTTTTGGTGTCAAAATCAAAAGTTGGTTCTCAGTAGGTTTACGTTACGCCTTGTGTTCACAAGAAACTGTAAATTATTTGAATTTAAGCCGAGGAAAATTGAGGAAATTAACTTATAATAGATTTTCTATTATGACAAGACCATTTCAGTATTAATATACTGTAATGTACAATTACACTAGAAGCAGTTGAGCAATTTTTTTACATAAATAATTTGCTTAATTGAGTGTGGCTTAACGATATGTTATAATTTCAGCTATGCTTGCACTGTAGCATGAGAATGTAATGTATACCCTAGTAGGAACTTTCATAGTTTTCCCTTGGAATTTCAAATAAGGAAAAATGACAACCATGTGTTGTGAGTGTAGTTCAACTACAAGGCCAAGTTCCAGTAGTTTTACAGCTACAGTATTTCCAATATACTTTTTAGCAACAAAGTTCTCATATTAAAATATCCCTACACTGTCAGGTCACAAATATAATTTGTACCTCAAATTTTTTGGTAGCAGTAAACCTCACAGTTTTCAGAATTTTGCACCTTAATAATTTTTGCAAATGAAACACACATTATTTTGCAAAATACTTACATATAATTGTGCATCGTATGACTACACTTAGTCTTGAATTTTTTCAGAGCATTTTGTTAAAAAATTTAGAAGTTTTTTCACCAATGTGAAAAAAAAACTATTATGGCCTTACGAAGGTTTCACTACACTTGTGCAGGTCGAATCTGCAAATCCAAGCTAACAAACTAGAGTATGTACTAAGTAACTGCAGTGAAGAATTGATTACCTTGAGCTCCTCATCCAGCTTCTCGACCTCGTTGCACGCCTTCTCTGGCAGTTCCTCTCCACCCTTCTCCTCTCCATTAGTACTGGGCTGCGTGTAGAACACACTCGCCCCCACCACACTGCCACCATCCCGTGTCCGCCCACCTGTCAGGTTCACCCCCGCAGCGCACCAGATCTGCAAGGTAACCACTCACTTGCTGCTCTCCCTCTTCACTCAACAACACACAGCCACACACAGCTGAAGGTCTGCTGTGCAGTCAAGGGACTCATTTGAAACACACAATTTCTTAAAAAAATATTTTAATAAGATTTCAAAAATACTGATTTCAAAATTTTACTCTTGATTAAAAATTTTAAATATGGAAAATTTGAAAAAGTTACTCATAACACAGTATTCTTCTTGACATTTTAATGCAATACCTAAAACTCTGATCCAGTGAGAAATAATTAATGTAAACACTGATGGTCAATTTTGAACTCAGTGGCTGCAAGTTTGGTTGGTAGAGCACTTTTAGCACAGATATACAGTAGCTGAATACAGGACGATACCGCAGGCACCCAACTACACTGACGGCCACCATATGACTGTCGATATAAGTATTCCGTACAACTTTAACCAGCTTAACTAATCTACTACGTTCTGATATGATTTTATAACAACTAATGCATCAGTATCTGCATGCATTCATATTTATTAGGAAGTTTAAGGTACAAACTACAACAGTAGCACTAAAGTTAATTACATATTTTATTTACGTTAACCCAAGGTACAAATCAAATTGTCACAAATCTAGCAACGCATAAATTATTGGTATTGATTATGTGTAAACATTGAAAATTGAAACTGATGTTAAAGGTATATTGCCAGAGAGTTAAAGTAGCTAATTAAATTTTTTTAAAATTTAATTTCCAAAAAGCAATACAAGAATGAAAGAATCCAAGTTGGATGAAAAAAGAAAAACATTTCCTTGAATCACACAGATTTTCTAAAGCATAGCTCACCTGTTTGAAAGATTGTATACCCTGAAACAATAACAGTAAAAAATCTGTATGTACTGTATTTTTGTTTGAGCAAGTAAACTGGTAACATCCTCCAATGTTCAATGTGCTTGTAGAATGTTTAGAAGACAGTTTCTTTAGCCACTTTACTACACACTTATTCACTGCAAGTACTTTGGTAAAACACTCGCCTCATAAATAGATGGACCCAGGTATGATTTCTGGATCAGACTGTAATGATTTTGGGTTTCCAGGGTTTTAAAAAATTAATGGCTCTGGGAGAATGTTGGGATGATTCTTTAACAAATGCCTGGTAATACCCTTCCCCTGGTACTTACTTGTGCTAAGGCTGTAACTCTGTTTGAGAACAAGCAAAACTTCCAAAAACTAAATAAATAAAATTAAATGAATAAATAACACAAATAAAACTGTATACATTAGTTTACAATTTTAGTTTCATTTTCTTGAAACTTCCACAGAGACACGTCTTCATATCCTGTACAAAAAAGTAATATTATTCGCATAACCCTACCAGTTAGTAAAGACAGAAAGTGAGACACCAAGATACAGAACTAGAGAGAGAGAAAGAGAGAGAAGGAGACTAGTACCTGCATTACCTTCATGCCGGGCTCCTTCTCAGTGAGCGGACGGCAGTAGACGGGTACGGGTACCGGCACATGGCTGGTACTACACGTAGAGGCAGTCATACGAGCTGGAGTGCTGCCCCCTGCACCTTGGCCGGACACCTTCGCAGGCAGGCTCCAACCGTACGCTTGCAGGCGGCCGTCATCCTTGCGAACATGAGCACGCACCTGTCGGTACTGCTCACGACGCTCCGTCGCCCGCCTCTGTTGCAACTTCTCCGACGACCTGCCGCAAGCAACACAGCCCTCCTGACCTCTCTCAACATCACCAGTCACACTCCACTACAGTCCTCAGAATGCCGTCGCAATAGCAGCACATCGTGTGACAAGGAAGCCAGTGTCATCCAGCGGACGTGGTTCGTCATCACTAACCTTCTATACTTCTCTTGGGTAAACAATAACAAACCAAACAGGAAGCAGCCAATTCGAAGGAGCTGGATCATACGTCGAACTAATAGATTACGTTATGTTAACATACACTCAGTTTCCATTACGTTCAGCTTCACTAACCATATTGGATTATTTGAATTATCGCCTATTTTAAATTCAGAGAAAAAAATTTAAAGTTTGTGATTACATTGTAAATTCTAACTATAGGCTGTTCACGATAAAGTGAGCACTGCTTTAAGTTTTCTTTCAGCAATTTTGCCTCCATTAGAAGTATGAAAACTTTCACGTTACTAAAAACCAGTGTAAACATTTCACAACTCTCAAAACTCGACATCTATGATCCCAATAAAGTACGTACATTATTTGGTTATTATTAAGTGTTGGTAAGAGCTCACTTTAAAGAGAACCGCGTGCCTTGTGCTCTACAATACAGGTATCACAGTTGAAGTGTAAATGTATAATTATGCTGCAACCAGCCTGGCAATTTTTATCATATTCATAATTTGCTGGACTAACTATGTCATAAACATACGTTAACAACTCAATTGTGATAGCTGTATTGGAGAACAAAGTAAATAGAATATGCTGTATAATAGCAGATTTAAAATTTTAATTATCAGAATTTCAAAACACGTGAAAAATAAAAAATTATAAGTGGCTACTGACGCTGAAAACTTAAAGAATCCTGCACCACAATGAAAGCCAACATGAGAATAAAACTTGTAAGTTTAAGTTCAGAAAAAGGCTATTTTATACAACTTCTTTAATGGTAACAACTCTGTTTTATACACGTAAGGTCACAATGTCAAATATGCCCTCCTGTACAAAAATATGGGCGGTATTCACCTACCTCGTAGTACATTAACTAAACCCTAGCACTGTCCAGCGAAAAATAGAGTAATTTTGCTAGAAACCAGTACACTTGTTGATATTCCAACTATCACCGAAACAGGAACAGCGCAGCTGGATTAAAATTCAATATTAATGTTGTTCACATTTTGTGTATGTAAAGAAGGCTTTGGCCGCTAGATTAAACCAGTAAAATAGAAGGTACTCATAGGCTGGTACTTCTTGATAATTTCACACATATAAAAGGACGAACACATAGTTGGGCGACGTTTTGCTGGCTAGGCCAACTTCATCAGGCGCGAGTTCAGGCACACTCGAGTGTTGCGCAACCGCAGAACAATATATTTGTCCTTCCATGTGTGTGTGTGACTATCAACAAGTACCAGCCTGTGAGTACCTCTACCTTCTGTCCTTTCATTTGTCGCCATTTTGTATAGGTTGCTATCAACAGTTGCACCCGTTAAAGGCATCAAGTATATTAAATTCAGAAAATCATTAGTATGTGGCTATTGTAATAATTTAGCTGCACTGAAACGTTTACAAACTTACTCAATCTTAATACGAGCCATTCAATCTACAGTAACCATAATTTCTTCAACTACTATCTTTCATTCAGACTGAAAATGCAGTTTACAAGTTTTATTTTAGTTTGCACTAAAAATTGTAAAAAGGTGTCAGGAAAATCCCCTCACCAAAATACACTTAAAAATTAGGATATTGTATATAAGGTTAATTTTTATCAGCTATTTACTACGCAAAAGATCTCTTTTCCCCTTTTATTTATATTTACATAAGACAAAATGACATACAACACCTACATAATGCAATAATGAATCAATATCGGAGTATTAGAACCATAGTACATATACAGTAAATAAAGTAGTAAAATTCTACTTATATACAAAAAATTTGATCAATACATATATTGATAGCATTAAAATTGTTGAGAGGCAACAAATCTTCAAACACAAATCTCACCACAGCTACTAAAACTACAGAATGTCACTACCACTTCTGAATATTAAGGAGGAAGACAATTTTATTGTACTTTCCGTTTACGAGCCATAACACTTATTCAAATTGTATTATTAAAATTTTTTCTTTGACAAAGCACAGGTTAATTTCTTGGTAAACTGCTTGACATAAGTAATAATGGAATCTTTAATTAATTTGTCATGCAGAATCATTGCAGGAAAATTCTCGAAAGTTAACCTATAATTATCTTGCAACGACTCTGCAAGACAAATTAATTAAAAATTCTGTTATTATTTATGTCAAGTAGTTAACTGAGAATATATCCTTTGTTTTGTCGAAGAGAAAATTTTAATAATACAATTTGAATAAATGTTATGGCTCAAAAACTGAAAATACAATAAATTGTCAAATACTCCCACTTAATGCAAACTGCAAGAGTCCACATAGTGTTGGATCTGGTTAGGTGACACGTGCAAGTATTTTTAAACAACTACCTTCGCCCTGGCACCTGCGCGGTTCCATTCACGTCCTGGCACTGCTGTTATAAATAAAATATGCGTGGAATACCGCATCTACTCGCATTACGTTAACAGTAATTCAATCATTATTTAACCAGAAAATGGGGTGCAGACATTATGAAGGGGTTTCAGAAAAAATATTTTTGTGTAAAAAATTTCAGAGTACGCAATTATCCATATTTACTAGAATTCTTTTTTTCAATATAGGCAAGAATTTTGGGTGTGTGGTGTCAACACGAAAAAAAAGGACAAGATAATCTTGTTAATCCATTCATGCTCTGTTTTTCTAACTGCTGTAAATAAATCACGAATTTACAGATTTATCCATCTATCGCATGCCCTTTCTTCAAAAATAAAGTAAACTGTTTCTTGGGTTGTGCGTGAAACATAAGAAAAGGCAAGAGAATCTAGTAAATCCATTCACATGCAACACCCGTTAATCCACTCACATGTGGAACATGTTGAAAAAGACAGGTGCGGATATTATTCAAAATTTAAAAACCTGTTAAAGGACTCGATGTGGACATTACGCGAGGGCGGACATTATGTGAGTAAATACACACCGATTACATGTAGGGTGTCCTCATTACCTTCTACTCTATGAATGCGTACTCAATAGTAGGGGCAGTGAAGAGACATACGCCACGTAACTAGTAGCTCGCCCCTAGCGTCCCAACTCCACCCTCTGAAGAGTGTAGTATACAAGTAGTTACACTGCTGCATCCAATCTCACTCATGTTCTTAACTATATACAGGCAAGATTGTTCACAAAGCAGTTATATTTGACTTTCTTACAACTACAGGACCACTGTTTGCAGGACACACGAGTACCATAGTGGGTCAAGAATACTACATGGTGAATAGTTGAGCTTTACTCTACAGTAAATATATTTCAGCAGGGTGCAGGCACTGAATTGTTTCAAATATCGCAGGTAGGCAGCAAGCAGTTCTGGATACCAGACAAGAGGGCACTTATTTGACAAATACACAGGGTTGTCTACAATGTATAGGGTAATTCCTGTACAGCCAACCCTGTTCATTCATGTCTAGTTACTCTTTCCCCACCTGGAAACAACCATTACATCAAGGGAAGAAAAATATAGATTCACTGTCTGGGAAGGAAATTGTAACGGATGTTGGCAACTGAAGCTACTGGTGACCTACAAGAACCCATCATGTCACGGTGGGCGTGTTGTTCATTATCTACGCCAGGAGCAGATAAGAGTTTCATGCTTGTATTAATGTGGAGCAGTTATAACACTCAGTGGTCAGTCAGTCTTCGCTGTGGTTACCTCCTCGAGAAGGCGGGGCACACGCTGCTATAATATGGGAAATGGGTGATGCCAAAAAGGACACGCACTCATGTCTTGACTACTACCATTTTCCCACACCCAACCTTAAAATAAGCATTTTACAAGTCAGTTTTATCTGTTAAATAATGTACACCAAAACTTCAGTTGTTTTAAACCACACATCATACTTCCTTCGTCTTGCTATGAAATTACAGAGCCAATAAGCAATAAAACAGACACCAATTAAGCATTTTGGACACAGAGGTGATGAGGCAAGCGGAAAGAATACAAGATTCACTCTTAAGGGCGAGGTCTACAGTATTTTCACTGTTGAATATTATTTTTATATTTGTACCAAAAAATTTTTTTTTCTCATTTTAGAAATGTGACAAAGTTGTACTCTTAAAAATTTTTTTTATAGTATCTCTAAAATTTTTTTTAATGGCTTGTAAATGTCAAAATTTGCATGTTACGGTTTTAAGCATGGCACTAAAAGCAACTGACATAGCCAAACACCAAACTGGAAAAAATTAACATGAATAACGACGTCGGAGGCAACAAGTTCTCCTACATACTAAATGCAAAAAATAAAAAAGTTCCAAATTTTTAAAAATACACAAATACTTTATACATTTTATATAGGAGATATTGTAGCCTACAACAGTGTTATTCACTGTGAATTTTTTCACTTTGGTATGTCAGTTGGTTTAAGTGCTGTACTTATTAAAACAGGAAAATGCCAATTTTGACATTTACGAGCCACTACCTACGTAAAAACTATGAGATAAAAAATTTTCGTAAGACCAAATTTAGTCACTATTTGTGTCTGGAATAAGAAAAAAAAATATCTGGTACAAAAATGAAAATAAAAATAAGCCTACGAAAACTGCTGCCTACATGTTCCCAGGCCCCAATCACATAAATCAGCATTAGGTATTTGCATTTGTATCATATATATGCTGTATATGGAAAGTACACACATTTGAAACAATGCTTCCATAATTTAAAACATTCAGCATGCTTGTTAGAAACATGATGTTGGGGACTTTCAAAATGGCTTCTATAGACTGCTGTAACTCCAGAAATGCCACCTACATTAGAAAAACGCTGAAACCAGAAGCATGTGTTGGCTTTTACTAGTATACACTATCCAAAAATAAACAGTCACTGTATTAAAGTCCCATAACAAAAAGACTACAATGAAAACCTTGCATGCCAGTTCACAGTGTTGAGAATAGAGGCAATACACTTCTCTTCGAGCACTGTAATCTGGCTCTTATCGCTCTGCTGTTCCCACGCGTCAAACGCAGACATTTGAAATTGGTACACACTACTCTTACGGGTACTGTCTACCCGTGACACCTAGTGGGAGCAAGGATAGGAATTTACATGTTAAATTAAATATGATAAGTTAAATCCTCTACTGAACCTACTTAATGCCATCAGTGGCGTTTCTTGTTCATATGGGCCTAACCCACATTGCTACAGAATATGTAACACTATTTTTTTCAATACCATGAAAACTGCCAGCAATTAACACTGTTGGGCACAATTCAGTTAATTATTTAATATTTATGTGGAATACAGGTAAATTAATAAATGCTACAGAGTACAGTTTTCACATAGTAAAAAAAAAAAAAAAAAAAAAAATCTAATATTTATGCATAATTAGCTGCCAAATTCACAATTATCATGTTTCTGTGTACGGTATGTAGAAATTATACTTAAACTAAACACAGTAAACCTCCACCCCCCCCCCCCACAAAAAAAAATTGAAAAATTTTGTACGTAAAATTTCTGCACCACATTCGTCTATTTGTCTTTTTATGTATGAAAATGCAATTAAAATGTACCAAAATGTTGACTTTCATCTCAGTTCTGAGACAACGGAGCGTCAACTTTCAATTTAAATGCCCCCATTCTTAAACTAACATTAAAGGAAAACTCAAAATTTTGGAATGTGATAGAAAAATAAATAAATTTTTCTTTATTCCAGAAAATTACACTAGTACATCACTAACAAACATGGCACAAAAATATGGCTTGCTTATTCTAACTGTAAAACCGAAGAAAATTTTCATCATAACAAATGGAATTCTCTTTCATTAATTAAATTTAAAAAAATTATTTCTGACACAAGTTACTAACTTTCAGATGTACAGTGAAATATTAGGTAATTTCGGTTTTGAATTAATAAAATGTCTTGTCGAATCGCATAAAAACTAACAAATACAAAAATTTGAAATTTTGAGTGCAGTATTTTTAATTAAAAATATTGAGATATTACTATAAAAAATTGCTGTAATTTGTATATATGTACATTAAGTATGAATACAACTGAAATGACAAAAACAACTCTAACTACGTATTATTTCACAAAGAATGGTCTTAATTTTTTTAGACTATAAAAATCAGGTAATGTAGAAAAATACACAAACTTTTGAGTTCTCATACTTATTTAAGAGTTTATGGCACACAAAAAACTATCAGATACCTTATTTGGATAAATAGCACCATAGTAAAATATTTACACATTAATTGTACGTTGAATGTACATTAAGTTACCGTATTTTACAAATGTTGATATTAAAACTTTTAAAAATTCAGCTATAATAATGAAATACAGTATATACAAATTTATTTAAAGTATTTTTGTAAAATGTACAAAACCAACATTGCAAATATAAAAAATGCTGCAGATACATTCTGGCACCAAGTTGGTCAGCAAATCTTGTTTTCTTGTGCAATACTCAAGACGGGTTGCATAAACCTGACCCTGTGAGCGAAACACAAAACCCAATATAAATTGCTTAAAAAATAGGGCTAAATTGGTTTAAATTAGTCTTCCATCAGTTGAAAGTTAGACTCAATAAGATAGACGAACAAGATAGTGTTACACCGTATTATTTAATTATTAGGTAATAGCAGATATTTTCATTCACTATAACTACATACAAAGTGAATTTCTTTTGTTATTTTAATATGTTTGGAGTAAAAGTTGAAACTACATTATAGAAAAATTTAATTCCCTCTTTCACAAAGTAGACAGATGAGTAATACTTGAAACCATGCAATATTAGCAAAAATTATTTTGGAGCAGGAATTTCTCACTAGGATGTGCCTCCTTGATACATCACTTCCTCTGGTCTCCGTACTTGTCTGGAGCTAACATTCACGCTGTCTTCCGAGCTGAAAGGAGCTGACTGCCTAGGCAACTTTCACTAATAACTGTCGCGGGAATGTTCGTGCTCCTCTCTAAGTGGGTGGAGACAGTGACCATGTAACCAGTTGATCACCCCTACAACGTCATCCTGCGACTATATAAGCCAGGCAGTAGCTAGTGCATTAGAGGAAGACAGCATGTGGAGAGGAAGGGGGGTGACCACTGTCGCCCAATAAAGGGGGAGCCTGAAACGAGCAGACATGTTCTTCATTCTATAGTAGGTAGAACCCATCTCACTTGTAGCTCACTGTTAACTACGAGTCATGTTGACTGGGGGAATCACCAGGAGCAACAGCAGGGTACTAAGCCCAACCAGGATACTAACCACAAGGGCCGGTCCACTGATGCTGTTCAGACTATTTGTAGGGCGCTCGAGGGGCTCACCGGGCTCTGCACAGGTGACTTCTTTACTTTACCTTGCCAGAGAGGGTTTCAGGTGGACACCGGCAGCTCAGTCTAGCCTGGCCTCCATCTTGGTGGACCAAGAGACTCTTCCTAGCGTTGCGACTAACGTTAGGTCAAGCAGCCTACCTAAGTGGATAGATTTTCATAGTCACTAACCTCTGCGCTACCTAAGAAGCTGGCAACCAGACAGATGGATCCACTTATCACACACCATTAGCAGCAGGCCAGACAATCTGCAGGTGGGCAATAACCGTTGAGGTGTGGTGGGGAGGGGCATGAGGGTATCACATTGTCACACAGTAGACTTGGGGGTGTGGTCTGAAAACCAGAAGAGAGGTGATAGGGTGATGAGGGCCCCGCAGCAACTGAGGGGACGCAAGGGTACGGTGGCCGCTTCAACGGCAGGGAACAACAGGAGATAACACGGTGTGGCTCAAAATCACTCCCGCGGCCAAAGTTTTCAATGAATTTTAATGTTTTTTTTCCCCTTTTTCTTTTTTTCTCGACGGAAGGTTTAAGCGTTTCTACAGAGAAATAAGTATATAATGCAGCCATTGCTAATATTTTTACAGACTTACATTACAATTAATATTCCATTTTATCAAAGTCACTTAGTTATTTAATACATTTATTTGATATACTGTATTTTGAAGGTTCCTAAATATTCTTTCGCCATATCACTGTTTTCGTTATTCCCGAGTTCGTTAAATCAGGGCTCTACTGTATAGCCAAATAGATTTACAGTGGAACATCTTTAATACATGTGTGAAGGGACCAAAATTTTTGCAGTTTTTACTAATGAGGTTTGTATTCACAAGTGTTGTCAAAAACTTGAAAAAGTCAGTGACTATTTGTTAGGCTGTTCATAACCAAAATACAAAAATTTTTATCACCACCATGACTTCTTTTCACCAGTGAACTTGATATTACATTGTCTTGTGTATTAAGGAAATTATAACTGAGCATTGTTAATATACAATATCCACTTTAATGGAAAAGAAAAACACTTTGTAGCAATGAGAACGTCGTATTAGCAGGGTTTGTATTAAAAAGGTTCCACTGTAAATAATTAACTGCTGCATGCTGATATTCTATACATGTAGGAATGACACAAAACATGTACTTACATTTCCCCATCTAAAAAATCTAAGCCTCGCTTCCTGTCATTGAGAGAGCGCTTCCTCATGGTGTCCAGAGCTGGGCTGATGTGGTGCGTGGGCGCGTTGTACCGCACGTTCACGTACGGCAATGGCTTGCGCTGCAGTCTGTCTTGGGTGCTGAACAAGTTGCTGAAACTGAACAACAAGAACCTCCATCAACACACAAGTCACACAACCACAGCACTTGTCAATAAAGGAAATATTTGACCATTTGTAATGCTACAGGCACGACTCTGAGGCAAGAAGTTTTTTGCACCAATTGATTTCAACGCCTCATGGTCAGTGATTTGATGTTTCAATGCTTACTTGGCTTCGGATTCTACTGGCAAGCCACACACAGATTGTGTCACAATAACCTTATTTGATTGGTGCAATAAAATGAGAGAAGTGTCGAACAAAGACATAATGACAATAATCATGCAACAGAAAAATAGAGCAAAATGACATAAAATCTTTGCAGTAATGGAATTTCAAAAAGACTCACAAACGCCAACAAACAGGTAACTACATACAGGGAACAATTTCACTTATCACTGTAACCACAGTATCACAATACTGTACAAACAGACTTTTCCAAGCTTTCCATGTAAAATGGAAATTTATCACAGACTAATGTTTTTAGTATTCGTTATGCCATGTCTTCACACAGTTATGGCACAAATCCCATATTTCCTGCCACCTTAATGCAAGTTTCAAATTTATATTTTAAAGGAGCCTATAGTGGCACTAAAATCTCTAATACTTCTCCAGCGCTCCCAGGGCCAGCCCCGCTGCGCCTTCGCATCCTGCATACGTCTCCCCTGGGCAAATGCCCGACTACAACTTCACCACCACGGGCCAGTGCCAGGCACGAACTGCCCGACCACTGCCGCCGACTGATAGCCTGACACGCAACGAACATGGTAACTAATAGCGCACCTCGGCGGAGTGATACAACAGATTCCAAAATTTATCAAAACATGAAACAAAGAATTCCAAAATTTGAAGTTATGGTTTTTACATCAAATTGATAAAGGCTATTAACACAAATATAATAATTGGGGACAAAAGGTTTGCAACAGTGGAACTACTTTCGCGACAAAATACCCTAAGCAACTCTCTGCGACGGCTGACCAACATGCGTCAACAACCTACATCAAGAAGAAATTCTATAAAGCAAGCGCTCAACCACAACGTCGGCACCAGAAATCCTACAGCCTGGAGAAGCTTGCAACACAAGAAGTTACTCACTTCACCAACAAACATTTAATAAGATACTAAAATTGCCAAAGCTCAAAATTTAAGAAAAATAAAAAAGTTATATCAATAAGAATAATTAAAATTTTACAAGCCAGTAAAATAAACAAACAACTCTACTTTAAAATTCCCGACTGACGAACTAATACTGCATAGGGCATACAGCCTGTTATTACAGATTTAAATTTAATTACGAGAAAAAATATTTAATACTAGTTTAAATAAGGTGGGGAAGTGGCTGACCACTTCACAAGGGAAAAGGAGGTCGAAATAAATGGATTTTACTGCATAGTTCTATGATGATACCTCACATACATATATCACTCTGAAATATTGAATCACAAAGAAATAGGATGGAAAAAACCAGCGAGGTTAGTGCCATAGGCTCTAAAAACCTCTGAAATATTTTTCTGCCATTCCATGGAGAGTAAAACAAATAGTATGTAGAGAGAATGTAATAGACGAGCACTCACAACTTCCATATGCCCTGTTTGCTCTTCTTGTCTAGAGCGGTGGGATCGTTGCGAGATGCTCGTATCATCTCGGTCCAGCGCACAGCCTCCTGCAGCTCCATGAAGCGCTCCTTATACTGGTTTCTCTCCATGAGCACGCGAGCCATCTCGACCCTGGTGAAGCGCTTCCTCTGGGCCATCGGCACGTCTTCCTGGGGACCACACGCATGCCACCAGGTTACAATACCTCCTGTCGTACTCCTTGTACAATGAACACTCTATCAACAGCACCGCTGTAGCTCATGTACGAGACCATACCGAGTGTCAGGTAATTTACAAATACTGTCATCTCACTACTAACCACGCTAACACAGGCTGTCAGTGCTGCTGCTAAGAGAAAATAACACTTGGAATGAGATGAGAAACTAAATACTAACTTCAATGCTCTGTAAAAATGTACTCTATATGTTTAAAAAATGTATGTACTATTCAATTCACTGGTCATAAGATGCCATGTCAGCGATGAGAATGTTTTTTTGGGGATAAAAAGCCTGAAAAAATGTTTACAGACTCTGTGAGTATTAGTAAACACCTGTTAATACAAACCTCATACCATCAAATTGTAAAAATTTATGCCCCTTAAAGTTTATATTAACGAGGTTCCACTGATAATCCCTAACTCTAATTTTACTTACAAAAAAATTATCCCCTTATAATAATAGCTTATAAAATTGCTGCCATATTAAAATTAAACTAAGGCTTGATTAACTAAAGTTAAAGCATTGTTAAACTAATGATGTAGTATCAATGAATTAAAGCAGTGTCATCAAACGGATGATGTAAATATTCTCCAGACTTGTAAAATACGGAACAGTTACGCAGATAAGTTGCAAAGTGAATGATCTGCACGTGGATAGTCAACAGTAACTATCCAAACTGTACCAATTAATACTGTGGTCAAAAGAAAGTAGAAAATACATCTGTAAAAATACATTAGGCCATCAGTGTTTAAAGGGAAATAAAAAAGAACATCTTGAAAACCACATACGGTAATTTGTGGTACCCCCGATTGGAGAGGATGAGTTGGCATGGCAATGCATTACGAGTGAGATATAGTGAAGAGTCGGTTTGGACTGAGCTCAGTCGTGTGTGGAAATCATACTGTATTTACTGTACTTGTAAATAGTGTACCCTTTTATTTCAAAATAAGGAACAAAAATTATGTGGCACACACAACGCACAAACAAAAAAATGTCCAGGCTGCCTTGCGCAACATGTGCACGCATAGATCCTTCACGGTGCAACGGCAGGTGAATGACATGTAGCATCTAGATACAAACTAACTAGTCAAAAGAGCGCAACCATGGGAACTAAGATGGAGATAATGTCTCGCTGTTCCGTCAGAAAGTGCCACTGTGCAGCCTGTAGGTTACTCCACCATAAAATAATGAATTAAGTAAATGTCACGTACTTTTTGCATACTAGTTATCAATTTGACAAGTGTAGCATACTGTAATTTCAGCGAGCCACTGCATGTAATACTATAAAAATAAAAAAAAAATTAAGCAACCGACATATTAACAATATTGCACATTGTACACGACTATACGTATACAGTAATATGGCAATGGCCACAAGTGCACAAGGCCACTAAGTTAAACCTGCAGTTATATTTTATCTTGATCACCGTTATCACAGATGTCATACAAGTACCTATAATTGTGTTTACCTCGTTGTATAACTATGAGCTCACTGAAGTTAGTTTAATAATCACTTAGAATTCTACAGTGATTTATGGAAATTTCAAACCTTTCTACCTCAGAACTGAAAGACCGAAGACATTTGTACATGAAAATATTTTCCACTCAACTTCAACATGTCAACCATTAATAATTTGACAGTCTGTATCTATGAATCATCAGACTTCTTTTTATCTTCAATAAATGACTGGTCTTTACAAGAGACTTGTACACTTACACAGAATAACAAACAGTACATTAGGTAATACTAAACACACAAACTGAAGTCTTCAGGTTTTAGGGAGGCATTATGAAACAACAAACAGTTCTGCTACAGTCAACAGAAGTCAGCTTGGCAACTTGTCCATGGTGGGTTCACACATAACTTCACACAAGTACAGCAACTGGGAGACGAATCACCCGGTCATGACCTTTGTTTAGGAGCCGACCCATTATTTGCCTAGAAATATTTTAGGGAAGTCAAAGAAAATAGAAATCAGGATGGCCAGGATTGGGAATTGAACCCACGACCTCCTGAATGTGGGTTTGAAGTGTTACCACTGTGCCAACTTGCTTGATCCCAGTTAACAGTTTCCACTAACTCTATGAGCAAATATTCGTGCAGAGCAACACATACTTTTGTATTAATTTTGTAATAAAGTACTCATAATAAACACATTACTTCAACAAAATATTTGTTCTATAACCAAGCCATACGTATTTACTTGAATTGCTGTTATGTAATTGTTTATTTACTTCAGCCTCCAAAAAGCTAGACATTTTACTAATAGTTTCCATGGAAACCACTCCTAGCGGTACTTGTTTACAAATAGTACTTAAGAGACATTACATTACAAGCCTAACAGAAGATTATTTTACATTCCTAAAACATATAGACAGGGACGCACAAGTACTTACAGAATCATACTTGCAGGTAGATGAACATAAAACACACATGCACAACACATTCCTCCCGCTGTTGCACGGTCGCGACTGCTTCCACAGGTGGCGAGGAAGTTAGCTTGGTCAGCAAAACGATACTACCATGCAACTGCACGAAAAACGTGTCATCCATCCATGTTTTATGTTCTCCTACACGCAATTACGATTCTGTACGCACCTGTGCCTCTCCATTAACATGTTGTAATTACAGTAAACCCCCAATCTAACGACATTGGATCTAACGACATTGAATCTAACGACATCGGCAATCTAATGACATAATTACCAGGAACCCTCGAAAAATTAATACCGGTATTTTAAAAATTAATCAACGCTAAGAAAAGTGCAATTTTTCGCAGTAAAACATTATTCAAAAATTATTATGCATACATTAAACAATAACGTAATGCAGTTATCATAAATTAGTGATATGCAGCTGTGAAATAAAAAACTGATTAAAAATGTTAGAAACTTTGGCTGGAATATAGTTGAGGTGCGTGCCGGGTGAGTATGCTGCCCGTGCAACACCAACATACGTGAGACGTGAAGACTAACGCTGCCTTATCTCCTCCTTACTTCTCCATGCTCCCTCCCTGCTCTGTCCTCTCACACTCCTCCATGTGTCATTTCAGCTATGCAGTTAGATACCTGATGTGGTATACCATTGGTAATTCACAATCCTTTTTTGAGGAACCGTAAAAAATTCTGGTTGAAAATTTAAGGAAAATAGTCTGCGTTGCATTTTCCTTGGTGAATACTGTGCTGTAAGAAATGTACTGCTGAAAATAAATAACACTCCTTCTGACTGTCACGCCAGTCAATTACCATTCACTACCCCCACTCCCAGCCGACAAGCCAGATTGTGCTTGTGTGCACGCGCATCAACTGCAGACTGTCTGATAGTAACGTGCAACTTGCATCCTGTCTCACCAAAGAGCAGAACCACATGTTTGTTTTTCCTCTCCCACTCGGGCACTCTCTCCCATCAGCCAATGTGTTTGTTTTCGTGTTTTGTGAGAGCCCAGGGGGACGGGGGTTGAAGAGACAACACTTTTTTTTCCCGCCCTCATTACAGCATGGCAAAAAAAGACCACCACCATTGCACTCAGTGCGTAAAAGAAGAAAAAATCTAGCGTTAACTGATCTTTTTTTCTCTAGCGACAGAATTGAGCTTGGTTTGAACTTGACACCTTCCGCTGTATTACTGACCCACATGAGGCACAAAACTATGAAATCGCTGCAGTGAAAAACTGTCTATGATGCAAATATAACAGTCACGTCGCCGTGTGCGGCATATGGGCTGATAAGGTTTTTGTTTTATGCTCGCTCAACAGGGGAGCAAAAGAATGACTGCAGCCAGTGTGCCGAGAGCCATTTCGCCTCTATTCGCAATATAGAGCATTAAACTGGTGCGTTGTGCATAATTTAATGATTTTTCCAATAGGCCTGCAACTTTTACGAGTAACTCTAACATTTTATATGTGGCAGCACCTTGAAAAGTTCGTTTTTAGACCTTTTGAGTGGCTCCAAATTCACGTTCATAATAGGCATTCGAGTTTATCAAAAATACAGACTTTTTTTAATTTTTGTTCCTTAATAAGAATTTTTATTAGTATCGCTTGAATTCTTATAACGGCAACAAACTGTAACAATTCTTGTGCAAAAAAAAAAAAAAGCTGAAATGCTGGTGCCGAAAAGTTTTAAATCGTCGCAATATACTTTCACGTAAATAATACAAGTTGTTCTGTTATGGTCTGTGTGCTTTGCGCCAGGCAAGCAGGACGAATGACGTGCACACAGTGGGCTGAGAGGGAAGCAAGCCAAGGACCGCGGTTCCGGCCTCTCCACCACTCCCTTGCCCCAACCTGCACAACCAGACCGAGCACGCAGCGCAGCCACTCACATCACGGCACAGAGGGGGATTATGGAGCACCATTTTATTTGGCAGATACCTTTTCGTTGTACTAAAATATAATTTCAATTACAAACGTGTTTATTTTAAGTCAGTAATTGACCCCTGATTTTACGAACCCTGGATTTAACGAAGGTAGCGATTCTACGAATACAATCTCAGGAACCCTCAAAAAATAACAAAATTATATGACAAAAATATATTGTAAGGAGTTACGTAGACATTGAATAAAACATACTGTATCTGATTCACGGCATTAAAATATGAATTGTAGAGTTGCAGTTATTACTTGGTAAGTCACAATATTAAAAATAAAACAAAAATAGCAAAAATCCGTTAAAAAATGTGGCAGTAACAGTTTGAAAACCGCGCGCCGCCGGCGCCGCCTGTGCCAAGCCGGCCGGCCTGTCTCCAACTATGACGTATTAGGATCTATATTGAGGTCATACTAGAGATGCAAAATTCCAGCGCATGCGCATATGCTTATTTAACTATAGTACAGCCTCCTTCTAGGCTGTTTCATGACGTCTTATACCTCTCTCGTCTCGCGCCGAATGAGTTTGCTTTTTTACACGAACCCTATAAATAATAGCGTGATATTTTTCTTTATTGCGTTAACACCAAACGTACTTAAAACAATTAACTTGGCGCATAATATTCTTATACAATGCGTTAATGCGTGTCGTAAAACGTGCATTTCACAAGTGAGCACGATAATAGCGCTACCTATTTTCCAAGTGTAGAAACATTTGTCTCAGGGTATGTTGAACTTGGAAAATAAATAGACGTTCGTGTATTACGTAATCCCGAAACTCCTAATTTATTTTTACCGCATATACTGACTGTGAAAGTGATTATTTTCAATCACTTATACATGTAATTCTCTACGATTTTAGGTAAGAACGTCACAAAATGGCGTTTTTGGAACAACGTCGGTATATGATACGGTGCCGCTATCTATCTGCCATCTTGTGAAAGTTCGTACAGTTGCGCTATCTGTCCGCTCTACACGCTACTAGTATCTACATTCTCGTACAATTCATCAACAACGTCAAGGGAATGTTTTTACGTTAAGTTATATAAAACTGCGCAATGAATAAATACATCAGCTTATTCCTTCTTTCTTTGGTGAATAATTTACAAGGGCATTTTACTAGCAAGGAATGCCTATTTTTATTTCCCCAACAAACGCTACGCAATTCAGGATATTCGCTCGTGAGAAGGCACTCTACAGCTCGGTTTTCTCTTTTTTTTTTTTTCTTAGGACAAAGGTCGATCATATCTATTGTTTAGCGGTGTTCTCTTGATAGTAATATGTCTGCCTATCGATATAAATTTATATTTCAACTATCACTTACGTTATTTTTCCGTTAAATGCTACGGAAGTCGGTCTTCGCTAGAGAGAAGACACTCGGAATCTCGATTTTCTCATTTTTTGGGGACAAGGGTCGGTCAACAGTGTGACGTTTGGCTACTGATATCAATTTATGTTTACATTATTATGTTAATTAATTTCCCGCAAAACGCTACGGAAGTCGGGACCTAGAGACACTTTGCAGAAAAAATGCAATTTTAAAATTTTCTGTTAATGTAGGGAAGGGAGGGGTGAAAAAATAAGCCGCTATCGAATTTACGATGGTAGCAATTTTACGAATGCGATGAGAGGAACTGTTAGTATTCGTAAAATCGGGGGTCTAGTAAAAAAAAAAAAACCCAACAACACACACACTTTAAAGTTATTTTTTTAAATTTTGAGGGGGGGAAAAGGGTATGGGGTTAAAATTAAATTACCTCGGGACTAATGACATCGGCAATCTAACGACTTAATTACCTGGCACCATGCGATGTTGTTAGATCGAGGATTTACTGTATTAGTGGCCTAGTGGCTGTTTCCCGCCTTCTCTATACTTTACATTCAGTTTCATGTGAAGCCTGCGATGAAAACTCCTAAAAATGGGATTTTCAGTTAAGTTTTAATTGTGAAAATTCTTAAAAAGAAATTTCATAGCTCTGTTTAGTGACGCATAGTACTACTTACCACTGTCCAACCATTACAACAGAGTCACAGCTCTAAGACGAGGAGAGTAACCAATGAGAGGTCCACACACGCACCAAGGAAGTACTAAATACTAGATTATAATATGGGTGGGTTGGTTGCCACGTGGTATAAGTCCACAATGCAAATATTTCAGGAGAGACAATTTAAAGTTTGTATCTGTGTTAAACTTCAGGGATTACTTTATTTAACACGTAATGCAATGGAAAAGTGTAGTGGACTAGGTCGCACGCCATTTGGTAAGTATGTAGACCTCACTGCAGGCAATTATCTAGTGGTGTAAGTCCAGTTTCGATTTTTTGTGACTTACATCACTTGGCAACTAACCCACCCATATGTTTAACACTAGAGAATGATAAATGTAAAATCATTAAAACTGTCAACCATTGAGAATTTTGGCGATAATGCCCACAGCTGTAAGTTAAGATGCAACAGGTGCCTGATACACATTCTAGACTGAATCTTAATAATTCTCTTACAGGCAGAATAAGACAAACATTATTTCTAAACACACTGTAGTATAGTAACAAATAAAATTTTAAATGTTTAAACATTGTGCACACTGCAAAAAAATTCGCTCAAATTTTCTGGGAACAGAGTATCCTGGGTGGGCTGGGGAGAAAGAGGGTTGCTACAAAACTTTGTCCCCCCCCCCCTCCTTACTGAAGTTCTGCGTACGCAAATTATCACGCAGAAATGCTGTCTGAAAAGCCATCAGCAATGAAACGTGCTAATGCCGCAACAACTGTACATTTGGGAGCTCACATCCAGAAACAAGGTAACGCACAATTAATTTCGTAACAGTTTCACAGATGCATGCACACACACAAGAGGACGACAACACAAGCTACTTCTAAACAGATCAGTGAAGTGCAAAGGAAACTTAAACGTTACGAGAGAGGACAATAAGAGTATATTGTAGTGAGGTTAGCGTGGCCACGACGAGCTGTACATACAGAGGGCCAGCTGACCTCGTCATCAGACTTGGCCGCCTTGTTCGCCTTCTCCGCCTCCTCGCGAACCCTCTTCAGCTCCTCCTCCAAGTCCTGGATCTTATCCTGCAGCCGGAGCTTCAGCGCGTGCAGCGACTTTATCTCCTCCCTCAGGATCTCCTGCTCACTGTTACCAACACCACACAATGTCAAGACAACTTGCTCGCACACACTACTCAAGTGACTAGGAAACATACTGCAAACTGTAGGGAAACATAAAAGACAAGATAATACAAGCAGGTGTAAAATAAAGTTAAAAATTAAAGAACCTAAAACAAAGAGACCTAAAATTATCTTTCGCAGCAAAATATTCTCACTCATCAGCTACTGCACTGCATTCGTACAATAAATATTTCTTAAACACTCACACGTTAAAATTCTTATCTAAAAATCATTAAAGAAAGGTGAAAAATTGTCAAAGTTCAACAATACTAAATAATTATACATTTTATCATAAAGACAGTGTCCTACAATGAGTAGGAGCCAAAAACAGCTGTGCTCGTATCTGTTTAGATAAAGAAATTAAATATACATTCATTTGTGCAAGAAAACACTGACAACCTCTTCCCATACATATACATGTGGACGCTGACATAGAAACAAAGCCAGACAGTCTTGACATATACACTAATAGACACAGGCAAATACCAACACAAGAAGATGCACACAAACACTGACACAAATATAAAAGCAAACACAAAATCTCATCCTGTAAATGTGCACCTCAACAGTGTAACATTGATCTAACAACACCAAATCTAAAGACACCAAATAACTACATTATTGTAAGGATCCTTCACACTAACTTGAAAGAAATGGGGAGGAAAAAAAAATTATTAAGATTGAATGTAATACATTTCAATTAATGTTTATTTAAAACTGTTCATTAATATGATGCAGTTTACATTAATTGGTACGTTGCAGCCATGAAATAAAGAAAAAAATCAAGTAATAATTAAAGAAGTTTTAACTTTGGCTGGAACGTACTTGAAGCCTACATCTGCCGAGTTAGGCTGTGAGCGCAACACTGACATATGAGAGAAGCCAGTGACTTCCTCTGCCTTTACTTCTTCCTTCTCTCAACTGCTCCGTGGCAAAAATTAAAAGCTTCCCACGGTTTTGAAGGTACAAAATCTTGGAAAAAAGTAAATTACTAATATTGAAATTCCCGACAGAAAAATATTTTTTTCCTTTGCCTGAAACATTAAAAACCTAGTTTATATATTTTCAATGCATTTATTACCGGCATTTAGACATCATAATAGACACATAAACAAATAACATTGGCTAATACTGCCCTCCGTGCGCCCAAGAGCCAAGGAAATGCACGGCGGCGGCCGGCAATATCTCCATTTGCCGGCAGGCATGCATGACTTGGCAACGCAAGACTGAGGCACGCCGCGCACTACATGGCAATGCCGGGCAACAACAGCTGCTTCCAAGGTCACCGCATTCCTGTGCACTGTTGTCCGCCAGCCTAGCACTAGATGGTAGACACGTGAATGTGTGGTATGGTATCTAGATCCTCGTTTTTTCCGCCCGATAGTCTTGTGCTTGCGAGACAAAGGATGAAAGCATGCGGACCTAGATCCTAGTTTTTTCCGTCCGAGAGTTGTAGTCTGGCGAGACAAAGTATCTCAGCACGCACTCGCATCGATCGCCGCTTCGCTGCGAGGAAGTGTCTTTTATGAATGACGCTCATCAAAATTTCGTACCGTAAATTTTATTAAAATAAACGGGGCACTCATTTTCATTTGTGACGAAAAATATAATCCCTTGAAACATCATACAACTCCACAGCTTACAGCTTAGCTTTCAAACGATTTTTGGCTACCAAAAATTTTTGCATCCTCATATAAGACGAGTAGCAATTTTTGAGGGCCAAAAATATGTAAAAATTGTCATCTTATATGCCGGCAAATACGGTAACACTCGAGCTTAACATTAGTTGTAAACCATATATAATCCTGTGACAGTAAGTTTACTGGCAAGTGTCAGCAAATTAAAATAATTATAGGAATGTTACTGATACACTTCCTTGTTTTTTTTTCCAGCAATAGCTGAAAATAAATGCAGCGTTTTGTAAATACAATGTAAGTCACAGCAATATGTCGGTAATGAAATAAGTTGGCACAGCAAGCTGCATAACAGCATATTCTGAAGAAGCCATGAAACCATATCTCATACTGTCCGCCGCTGCACTGTGTAGGCTGGAACTGGGCACGTACATGTCAGTTCATCTGCTAAGCCACATTAAGTGTTAAATAAGGAAGGCATATCGGTTGGTGCATGCGGTGGTGCGCCACACTTACTGTACTTGACTGATATTTACCAGGGACATGTTTTGCAGAAAATTACATTTTGCACGAAAAGTTGTAACTGTATTTGTATTTCTGGGACATAATTTCTTTATCAAAGCTGTACATTTTAAACATGATACGGTACTGAATATAATGGATACAATCGAATTGGTAAAACCTTTCCGTCTCTCAATTTTTTTTGTCGGTAAATATAGTACAAACTACCAGGCATCGTTTAATTCAGAAAATGTCCACATATTATATTAAGTTAAAAAATATTTGTTTTAAACAAGTGACAAACACAAATATTAATTGTAATACACAATTCAGACATAATTTTAAAATTTTTTAGAGATCAAAATCAGTGGTTTCCAATTAAATGACACAATTTTCAGGAACCGCCGACTGCGTTATACTGAGGTTATAAGTACTAAACTAACAAGAAAAAAATAACTAAGACACACGTACCTTGTCAGCTCATCCACCTTCACAATCAGATCATCCTTCACAATATTTAGGGCATTCCTGTGAAACAAACATTAAATTAACTTCACACTCAAGTAATTGACAAGTCACCTGCACATTTCAAACATTACCATGTTTCAAGCAAATAAATTTTGCAGACTAAAGTATGTACAAAATTTTTTTTAATTAGCATTCTACAATGCAAAACCATTTAAATAAGACATTGTGTACTTATATAAAAATCTAACAGCTATAAAGAAACGTGCACTCACATACGTAAAGATCACAAACGAAGTAGGTACTACATAGGTTTTGGAGATGAAAATTGAAAGGCAGTGGAACATACAGTAGAACTCTGATTTTACAAGGCCTCATGGTGCCCAATTACCCGTATAACTTCGTAAAATCACTGTTTCATGAAATTGAGGACTCATAAATAGGGGGTAAGGCTTTACAGTGCACGAGAATGTTCTCCTGAAATAGCTTCCTCATAAAATTGAGGACTCGTAAAGTCTGGGTTCTATTGTAATAACCTAAATATTTTCAGAGCTGAATGAATCCTTGTGGACGAGTCATAATTACCAAACGTATTGCCACTTACAGATTAACACTGATCATAAGGTATATACAGGTCCTTGAAATTCAAATTTTAAATTACTGTATTACTTTTTGAAGATTTTGAAAAAAAAATTAATGAAAGCACAATGTTTTGAATCATGTGAAAAAGCTATGTCAAAACTATCAGACAAAACTGAAAATATCAGGTAGACATCCTTTAAACGTATATAATTTTTTAATCTTCTTGTAACAACTATCTTAGGCAATTGTGTCACCCAGAATTGATAAGAACAAGGGAACTAAACTGTTCTTGTTATATGTGGTAAGCACCTACAGTTTTCTTTGGAAACACACACAAAGAAGTCAGTGACATGACAATGCATGGAAGGTAGGCAATACCAGTCTCACTGCACTTGTGTCTTAGTAGATGTGGCTACCCCTATAGGCGCTTATGGAAATTCACGAGGGTAGGGTAGGTCAGCCAAAATTTCAAGTTTAAGGTGTTTGAAATTTAGCCCATGTGAATTTTACTGTATTTTAAATTTCAACTGATGGTCTCTCGACCAACTACCAGAACTAATATTTTATTATAATACGTATAAATAAAACAATGTGTAAAGAATACACTGTGGACATGGCATTTAGCAAAATATTTATCATGTAGAAAATACAAAGACTTTTTTTGGATTCTCACCATCTTAAAACCTTGAATAGCATTGCAGGTATTTAGATTCTGATAATACACTAAAAATGGTCAGATGATTGAGATAACATTCCCTACTACAGTGAGTGAAATTTCTTAAGCACCTTATGTGTGACAACTCGTATAATACCTCTCTGGAGGGTAATAAAAAAGTCAAATAAGATGAAACAGACTTTTTCTGCATAAAATATTATTTTTACTACTTTTGTATTACGTAAAAACCCCTTTAAATTTTACAAGCTCATTCCCAGTAATTAAGGCACTTTGTAAATTTGTTTTATACTGTAAACTCATATTCGAAATTTATTGTTATTTTAAGTTCTACATTTTACACTACACTAAAATTAAACACGTCATTGCAAATCATCAATTAACTCCAAATGTAACCTTCCATAAATATCCAAAGAAAAACTTTATGTTACACCTACTTTGTTGCCAGAAGTTCGTTGTTTTCCAAAATCAGATTTTCCACTTCCTTGCCCATGCCTGGATCAAAAGGAGAAACTACAATTAAAGGCCATATCAAGTGACTTTGCAAAGGCTATCGTCTTCAAACGCTCATCTTATAAACGAGAATTACATAATAAATTAGCTTAATCCTAAGCAAATTAACAGACATTTCCACACATTTGCGCTGTTATATCAGTTACAACAGTTGCGCAGGTTCCAGATCAAACCACAAGTGTCACTGAGCAACTATCACTTTAAACCTTTTAAAACAAGTACATACACACTTTATGCACTACATGGTACCTTGAGCATACACACTACCAAATGGGTCACTTCATTGGATGTTACAATGAAGGTCATGCTTGATAATTTGATGCTCTCATAAAATACAAACATATGTAGTCACAATTATTTGTATGAATACTTTTGCCATTAGAATATCAGTGAAACTTGTTTCATACAAACCTCAAAAGAACTAAATTTTTGCAATTAGTAATAACGAGTTTATTATTAACAGGTGTTTGCAAGACAAAATAAATAATAATTATCTAACAATTCAGCAAATTTTAAATCACTAAAATAAACACATTCTCTTACCTCCCTCATCCTAAGATTCATCCCAAAAGGGATGAAAACCTTGTGCTGAGATTTGTATTAATAAGATTTCACAGTTATTCAAAATACACAAAAATGCATACAAAAGGCATACTTTACTTAAGATCTGAACTTAAAGACTCAGGGCCGATATTACAAACCTCTTTTGAATGACAACCAAATGCTATCTTCATTGAGAGAGCATTGGTGAGCAGTTGGTTGTCATTCGAAAGAGGTCTACAGATACGGCCCTCATTCTGTCATAAAGGTGTGTACTTGATCACACCTAAAAAAAGTGCTGTGCTACAATGGGCTTTTGAGTTACTAGGCTGCTCAAGGCACAACAGAAAGTATGGAAAGAAAGTAACATCTGTAAAACATACCATAACCAACAAATCACAGAAATAATAACAAATACTGAAGAGTAGAATCGCTATTCTAAACTTACATAATAATAAACAAAAACTTATGTAAATCAAGGGAAAGTTTAATGTGGAGGGAAACAACCTACTGTACTAAAATTGTTAAAGCTGACATAAAAGTACAAAATTAGACCATAATGATGGTTTTATAAGTAGAGCTGAGATAGTGAATACATTTTATGCAGAAAGTACATAAAAGATTATAGAGGCCTACTGTAGTTACAAAAATATTTTAACTACATAAATGTTATGAAGCAAACTACACTCATTATTTAAAAGCCAATACATCTGCTATTTTTATAAACAAAATTTATATTGGATTTATTTTTCACTGAGACTAAACATATCAACTTAAAATTATATTGACAACATGGATTTAAGGAGTGTAATTATGTACAAGAGAAGAGACCAACTGCAATGTAAATTACAGGAACATAATATATTGTGAGTATACAAAAGACGTTGGGAACGGAAAACAATGACGTAATAAAAAACAAAATGTAATTGAAAACGAAGTAACACTGAGATACTACAAGCAGGAGTTCAGAGAATCAGTTTTAACTGATTAAAAGTAAAACTGATATAGGCCTACATAAATTTCAGTGTTGTCAGCCACACACATAACATAGCTTTACCTTAGCTGGTGTGGCATAAAACTACACAGCAACCACTTGAAGTGAATACAAAGACAAGTCACTGACACAAACAATTTACATACGTCAGTTAAAAGAACTTGAATGTGTAAAATAAATTGCACACATTTTACAATCCCCTGAATTACATTTCCCTCTTAAATACACCATCTTACTGATTCCCTTTATTTTCTCTATGTTGACAATGTATTGCATTCCTATCATTTAGGCATTCAGTTGATATTTACTTCCCTTAATCTACACTTACGTATTAATTTATGAAGCTAACAATACTTTTCCCTCCACTTATAAAGCAAATGTTGATATAATAGAAGAAGGATGACATTTCAACACAGTGAAAACTGTAGACTGTATCTATGAATTTGTATAAAAAGTTTTAATAACAGAAGAGCAATTTAATCAATGTTAGTAGTATAAATCATGCCTTTTCTTAATCTCTGCCCAGTAGCATGTTGATACTCAGCAAAACTTTTTGTTAAAATACTGATTACAGTTTACTGACACAGACTTTGAGGTCACATATTACCTACATCACTGCTGTAATTATGAATTAGCTTACGTGTAAAAAATTTTAATATAAAGATGTTGTGTTGCAATTTGTTATTTTCCTACATTTACACTTTCCTCACATTTACACCATTTTTTTTTTCATTTGTCCCTTAGAAAGTGTAACGTAGTAGTTCGACTGTATTCTCTGAAATATAACACTTAAAACACAATACATTTTTTTAAAAATTTAATATGAACATTGAAAATTCACCAAACATATTATTTCTGTAAGAAAAGCAGAGAAAACATTAGTTACCAGAAGGGAATTGATAAGTAAGTGATGTTTGAATGTGCTGCCTGCCTGGAGTTTTATAGCATATACTGTAATCTATTAAAAATAAAGTTCCAATTAATACAACATTCTAATTAATAAAAAGTTCTAATCAAGACAATGTAATCTTCTTTTCTTATGGAGCGAGCTATTAATTTGAGCATATACAATACATAAAACATTAGTATTTATTAATGTGTACTGCAATGTAGTATCAAGTTGACTCGACGCAGCCCTTCTGCGGTTGCAGTATGTCGCCTCTGAGGGAGGATGTGAAAGGAAGCCGTCGCCGGCTAAGACGGGCTGTGTCCCTCGGAGATCGCGGGGTTTTCGGCCCGAGGCGTGCCTCAGTGAGTGAGCTGAGGGGAGCCACGCTCGGATCGTGCAGAAGGGGGCGGAGCGCTTCTTTATTTGGGTCAGGTTATACTTCACTCACCTGGTATGTTAGAACAACTCCCTCAGCAATCGTTGTTTGCGTTCGCTCAGGGGCTGGGGTTCCTGCCGCGCCTCGCTCTTAAGCTGTTGGACACGTCGGTGCGCCGGAGGGGCGTCTTGATAGGACTCAAGAGCTGGGGTGGTTTGCGGGTCATGCGGCGTAAGATCCGACTAAGGCTATGTTGGTTGCGTTTGCGTGGGCGACGTTCCCTGGAAGGCAAATTCTGTTCATCGGGGCGGGAGCGCGTGAGCGCACGGTATTGTTCACGACAGAAGTCCTCAAACGATAACTGTGGCCCGGGAATCTTCTGAGGGGACGGTATCAAATGTGTCTGAACGTGTTGTCGCCTCTCAAGGGCGGCCCTTTCTCTCGGTCCGTGTAAAGCTCTGATTTCACTCGCACTAATATGTATCTCTAGGATTTCCTGGGTGTTACTCATTTAGAGATAAGCGACAAATAACAATGATGACAAAATATTCGGATTGCACTGATGTATTGTATCCCAGATTGCACACGAATTACACTCACTATACACAAGTTTTTATGACACAACAATACACTGAATTACATGAAACTGCTTAATCTGAAATATACTGGTCCATATACTCGGATGCTGTGCGATACATATACGGATACTTTATAGATACACGCCCTGATACACGTGGTATTTCCTCAAACTCATAGATAACACAATACTTCCGGGAGTAGCGCACCGCGCGGTGGCTATAGCGTACTATAGGGTGTGTTCCCTTTATGCCGCGACGCGGGAGATATGCGTGACAGTGTCCCTTTCGTCCTTTCTCTCGGCACGGCCCTAATAGTGTAAAGGTAAGAGGGGTGAGGGTCTCCCTTTAGCAAGAAGTCACCTCGGTAGGGGGTGGAGGGTCTCCCTTTAGCAAGAAGTTGCCTCGAGGATGGTTGAGGGTCTCCCTTTAGCAAGAAGTCGCCTCGGTAGGGGGTGGAGGGTCTCCCTTTAGCAAGAAGTTGCCTCGAGGATGGTTGAGGGTCTCCCTTTAGCAAGAAGTCGCCTCGGTAGGGGGTTTGAGGGTCTCCCTTTAGCAAGAAGTCACCTCGAGGAAGGTTGAGGGTCTCCCTTTAGCAAGAAGTCGCCTCGGTAGGGGGTTGAGGGTCTCCCTTTAGCAAGAAGTTGCCTCGAGGATGGTTGAGGGTCTCCCTTTA
>PNEQ01002541.1:4226-34814 GCA_003012365.1 Medauroidea extradentata
TATATATATATATATATATATATATATATATATATATATATATATATATATATATATATATATATATATATATATATATATATATATATATATATATATATATATATATATATATATATATATATATATATATATATATATATATATATATATATATATATATATATATATATATATATATATATATATATATATAAATTTTTTTTTGTCGACATCTGGAGGAGACAGAGGGGGTTGGAGTTGGTTCACAAAGAACTGCAGGTTACCAAACATGCACAGTAAACAGTTTTTATGCGAAACAGTACTTTAGCGCCACCTGGTCTGTGCCCAGCTAGGAAAGTGTTTGTTTATCTCAGGGCGTGATGGTTCGGTAGCGTGTCTCTCCTACCTTCGGATAGGCTATCGGGCAATGTTAATACTACCGAGGGCTTAGTTGCGGGGCGGACTCGGACGGACAACACCTGAGGACACTATTCAAGGGTTGTGTCTCACGACCCTTTCCCATGACCTATACAAAGGCCAGCTCCTACCACGCAGATAGATCCGCATACTCTGACTACGTGGGTATCACACAATTTATCAGCGTTAACAAAACTGACAACACACTATGTACAATACAAATAAGTAAGACAGTCTCTAGCGGCTTACGTACATCCTTCCTGTCACAGTGCTGAACAACAACTCCCTTTGTTACTGCAGACGCTCTTCCCTTCCAGAAGAGCTGGGGTGGAGAACACTGTGGAGGGGGCAAGAATGGGCTGACATCCAAGGTCAGTGACCTGGTACAACGACAAAAAAAAACGTATATAGAGAGAAACGATAGACACACAGAGAATATGAAGTGTTCTGAAATATTTTGGTGTGATTGACGGTCTTCTTTACACACGATATGGCAATATTCTTACAGAAATTTCACATATACCAATACTTTTTTGTTTGAAAATTATCTTTGTAATTGATTCATTGAGAAGTAATTAATTTTTATGTCTGTAAGCTTCATAGGCAGAACCCTTAAGACATGTGGAACAAAATACGTTGCATGTTGCATAAATGTGAGCCCCTATTTCCAATGTATTACAGAGTAAGCAGAGAGATTATAATTATAAAAGCAGAGGTGAAAATTAATGACCCTGTAAAATATAAATACAGCAAATTGAATTATGATCAGTTAAACCTTATAAGTTCATTAATGAAAAAATCATTTTAAAAAATGCTTCTGTCTACTTGCACACAATTGGTTGTTTGCTGATGTAACAGACACGTTGCTTAACATAGCTGAACAGGACTGTCTTTGTTTGCTCTACGTGCCCTCGAACAACACAAGGCCTGCGGAGAGGTACACAAAGAGAAATGAGGTAGGAGTAGGACTTGGCCAGGTCCTGTTTAAGGAAGAATCCAGCATTTGCATGGATTTCGGAAAGCCGTAGAAAACTGAAATTAGGCTAGCCGGAGTTGGAGACTGAACCCACGTCGTCCTGAATGCAAGACGAGTGTTGTACCGTAATTCACCACGCTCAGTTTAACATGTATAGATGGCATGTAAGCAAAGTTTTCTCTCATAGCCTTTAGGGTTTCTTCACTGAAACTTTTATTTATTTTTAGTTATCCGTAGCCTATATTGTATGTGAATTGTTTATCTTATATGGTTATGTAGTTGTTCATTTCACATTGTTTGATGTTAATATGTAAACGTATTTTAATCTTCTATTGTTTTGTCTGAGTTTTTAAGTTGTATTTTGACAAATCCACACCAATATGAATACATTGGATAGAATGAATATATAAAATGATACAGGAGGATATGAAGTTCAGTTGGGACGAGCACCAACAGTCCCTCGTGCTAGGAGCGTTCTTCTGGGCTCACTGGGTGACACAGCTACCTGGAGGCATCCTCGCCCAGAGGTTCGGCACCAAAATCATATTTGGTCTGAGCAATTGGCTGCAGTGTCTTCTGAGCTTCGTGATCCCCCTCGCCGCCCAGCTCGACATCAGAATACTCATCTTCATTCGCTTCCTGCAAGGCTTCATTGCGGTAAAGATTGGCGCTCCTCTTCATCATATGCACAAACTATCTAACTGTTGAGATATTTAATCATAATCTTAATCATTGCACTGGCCTTACACCAACACGATAACATGTTGAAAGGAATAGAAAAACTTAACAAAAATAAATCTGGAGTAACTTGTTGACAATAATCTATAACTATTTCTCAAGAATTTTTCAATGATCTCCTCTTATATATTTTTAAAACAATTTATGTATTTTATATGTGTGTGTAAAATTTTTGAGCACGAAATCTAACCAAAACAGATCTTTGATTTTCTGTTAAAACACATGCTAAATGAAACTAGGTGAATCAAAATATGCAAATTTACAAATTTTTGATCTCTGATTTTGCCCGACATTTCATATTTACTGAAGACTCATCCTTGACTTAGTGGTTCGTAACTAGCCTTCTATTACTCGTTGTTTTACCTATAAATAATATTTGATTGAGATTTAAAATCAACTTTCTATTTCTCGTCTCATCCCATAGGAAAGAAAATCACTTTGTATCATTAATGAAGTTTATAAATGAGATTTCACTGTATATTGGTATGGGCTTCTTTTTTCCAAATTACTGGTTGCAAAACTTGAGGGGTTAAGGATGATGGATCCTTGTAATATAGGTTTATGGTTTCCCTCATAAATCAGGGAATAAATAGACTGTTTAATGTGTTGCATGTAGACAAAGTATTATATGTCAAAGTTTAGTTCTTTATGGAATCATGACAATGATATCTGCTTCTGTTGTGACCACTGCAGTCACTTACGTAAGATAATAACTTTTTTTCTTGTTAATTGTTTCCTATCACAAATAATTTAGATATTCAGACTGCAATAATTTCAGAAAATTTGTAAAGATTTTATCTTTGCCCTGTCATGCCTGAAAAAGTTTATACTTACACTGAAATAGAAGTTATCGAGAGAAAATGTATGAATCCAAGGTGGTGGTCACCTGTTATTTGCTTTGTATGCTAACGACACAACACATTAAACGTCATTTCAGTGGCATGCCAATCTCCTGCCAGAGCTTGCAGAATAGTGCTGTCATTAATGATGCAATTTCCTTTGAAGGGTTTCGCCTGGCCTTCCATGCACAATCTCACAGCAGCATGGGTACCACCCAATGAGAGGAGCAAATTCGTTACTTCATACATGGGTAAGGCAAAAGATTGTACTGTATTAAATTTGTGTGCTAAAGTTAAACAGTTAAATATCTAATAATTGGTTCTGTCTTGCTCATGTGGTTGACAAACAGAATCGTGATAGCTAGGGACCACCCGTCATGACTCAGAATTTAAACACCAGTTTTGAGCTCAAGTCTTGGAGGTTCACTTCCTTCGAGGCAGGTAGATATGCAGTTGATGGCAAAGTAAGCACTTTTGAAGACAATTTTGTCAAGAATAATAGTCCAGAAATATTATTTTTGATGCCTTAGTCAGTAACTTTCAAGTACAATTAAGTCTACATATTTACTGTGCTTATTACTTACACTCTGTTAAGTGTTTAGTAAATAGGAGTGGATAAAACCACATATGTATTTTCTGAAAGAAAGAAATAATCATGGCATCAAAGTGCTCACTTTACAGTGGCTAGTCTATATAGCTTGACATCTCATTGACTGCAGTGTCATTAGAAATAGACCCAGTAAGTCAGACAGGAAGTGGAGTGACTACGGCCTGTAACAAGGACTCATCCAAGCAGTTTCCGAGGCCAGTTATGAGAGAAGGAGTTTTGACCAATCAGTTGGCCACATTGTAAAAGAGTTTTGGTAAGTCCAGTTAGTTTTTGTCAACTCTCACCTTGTGTTGACCCGGACAGGCTGGTTGTCCAAGTGGTCATAATGGTCGAGCATAGCAGATCAAAACCCCAGGTAACAATATGGAGTCTTGGTGGTCGGATGCTGAAGAACAGCCTTCTCTGCCTTTCTGGTATCTGAAATATTTGGGATGTAATCATTAATTGTAACATTGCTGAAGTATGTTGGGCCGTACTTTTGTGTCCTCGAGGTTCCACTTTGCAGCTTTCTTTTGTCGCTGTGTTTAGTAACTTGTCACAGATATTCTAGCAGCCTTCAATGCTGCGCTTGAGTATGCTTTAGTCTACATGCCATAACATCACTCTGTGATAGAACTTCATGGCATACATAATTTTTCCTGAATTGAAAGGAATTGTAAGGTGTGGTCAATGTACTTGTTGCACAAAGTGCCTGGTTTGCTTAAATGTGGACTGATATGTGCAGGTAGCTCTGTTGGAGTGACGGTGACGTTCCCATTGTTTGGCTGGCTGCTCGGCCTGTATGGTTGGCCGTCTGTGTTTCACGTGACGGGGGTTCTTGGCACAGTATGGTTCTGTTTTTGGTGGTTACTTGTCTTCGACACTCCTGCCGAGCATCCCCGAATATCTACCGATGAGAGGGAACACATAGAGGACAGCCTTAAGCATTCAAAAACCAGCAGAAAGGTTCAATTTATTTATTAATTTTTAATGGTTAGATTAATTTTTGCTGTACATGATTAAAATTTCATAAACTAATACAGTAAATTTTTTTACTTTTAATGTTTAAAACCATATCCTTTCGTAGGCATGTGCTCACACACATCTTGTTATGAACCATACATTTATAATGGGATTTAAACTAGTTTTGAAAGTCAAACTTCCTATATTTGGACCATTATGTTAACGTGCTTCATGATAGTATAGGTATAAAAAAATACAGTATATGTGAGAGGATGCTTAGTGATTGTTTTGACGCGCACTCTTCACTGAACTGAAGCTGTGCTACATTGTCAGTATGGTGTGGTACTGTGCAGCTGCCAACCCCGTGGAAACACATCCTGCTGTCTGCACCAGTCTGGATGAATATCATCGCCCAGTGGGGGGACACGTGGGAGATGTTCACACTCACCACGCAGGCTCCCACATACTTCAAGTACATCCACGGCTGGGACGTAGGGATGGTACGACCACAGCCGTCATGTAAACGCATACATACTCCCCATTTACAGCAACACATTTATTGTGACACCACTTTTGTTCAAGCTTCTTTCAATATGTTACATTTACGCGTACTACTCTCGTTTTGTTATTGGCAATGTGTTTTTGCAAGGGAACGTTTCTCATTTAAGGCCAAGTTCCATCATTTCTGCTGCTTTTATGATTTTGTTTTAAATTCCTAAACGAGAGAAGAAATCAGTTGCACAGTTTTGTTAAAAATTGTGGTGTACTGTGTAGGCCCTACTCTATTTTTTTTTTATAAAACAATTCTATAGATTTGGCTATTAGTTTATTAATGATAATTTCCCTAGTTGCATAATTAGCTGAAACCATTGTGTATTTTGTCTTGAAAAAAATTAGTCAGTGTACAAACAGATCATAACAAAACTGTGCAGCCTTTTATTTTTTTTAATATCTGCTCTCATTCACAATTAAAAAAATATCCTCAAAACAGTTTAATGTACTTTCGGTGGAATACGACAATTGTTGCATGGTTGCAACATTTCACTCTTCATTCGTCCCACCATGTTTCTACTGCTGCAGACTGGTCTGCTGTCCGGGTTGCCACACCTGTGCCGTGTCATCGTTGCCTACTTCATGGGGGTGTTGTGCGACTGGCTTCTACAGGGAGAAGTTCTGCAGAGGACAACCATCAGGAAAATTGCCACGGCCGTGTGTGAGCTGCTTTCATTATATCAGTTTCACCACCTTGTGCTCATGCATGGGCTGTGAGAAGCCACTGATTATCCTGCACTCACAACCAGAGCTTACAAGGTACAATTACAAACATGCTTGGCTGAAAGCCTGGCATTGCTGCTAGCATCAAGCTAAACTGCAGTATTAAGCTGATTGCTTGTCTGTTTGAACCTTTCTCTCCCACAAAACTAAAGTTGTAATGCTAGTATCCTGTAATTCCTTAATACTAAAGCCTATTGTAATTCTGAACTCAAGTGTGTGCTGGACACAATATAATTAAAAGTCAGCTGTAATGGGTACACCGGTCATCAGTCACCGGTAGTGAATTAGCTAAACATAAATCACCTGTTGCTTAAATAAGGTTTTCATTTTGTATACCTTACAAACTAAATTTCCAACACTGTTTTTTTTTTAAAAACTGTAACTATAAATAAAAAATTCTATGGTGTATCTGTACAAGGCTTCCAACTAGCTGCTGAATTAGGTACTTATAGTTACAATGGAGTGTCGAGTGGTTAGTTTTAAAATTCTTCATCCTGTCATTCATACATCTGTCCGCTGCAAGTAAAAATAGAATTAGAAAGTACAAAGCTATTAGTACAGTAGAACCTGTTTATGACGACACCTCATGGTTTCCTAGAATAGGGTCTTTATATAGGGGTGGTCTTTATAAAGAGGTTTAATTATACAGTAAAACCCCTATTTTAAAATCCCACAGTTCTTGAGAAGAGGGTTGTTGTAGAGATGTGGTTGTTATAAAAGGGGTTGTTATTAAGAGGTTGTACTGTACTCATTGTTAATTAAGTGACACTGTAAAATTGTAAGAAATATGTCAGTTTTATTGTAAAGCCAAGTCTTGCTCTAACATGTGTAAGTAAAATTCAGTGGCTGCCAATGGAGAAGTAAACTTAGTGATAAGTTGATACAGTAAAGAATTGTTGTTGTTTTTTATAACTAATGGTAGCAGCTACCAGTAGACTTGTTATCGACTGAATGTTGTGAACAGTTAAGTATTTTTTGTGTCTACAATGATATCTTCCTTGCAATGTGACAGCCTATTATTTACAAGTATCTGTACCCCAGGGTGACTGTAATGCCGCTGGTCGCAGGTTGTATTGGCCAAGGCGTATTCACCGTGGGCCTTGCCTTCAGTGGATGCAACAAGATGGTGTCCATAGCTTGCCTCATGCTGGCCACAGGGATGAGCGGAGCTATGTCTAGTGGCCCTCTGGCAAGTCATATCGACCTGAGTCCCAACTTTGCAAGTATGTGTAACTACCTTGAAGCTGCCGTTTTATAACTTGTAGGTCACCTCTATGAGCAGAGCATTCTAAAGTGTCACCTTGACATCATCAAGTTCTGAATTCAATTACTAGATTAGTCGTCGATATGTGGACTTTTTTTAAATGTATGCCTATGTTATTTCAGTACAACTGAGCGTTGAGGACTGGGAACAAAGCAAAATGGAGCAGTAGTAAAACACTGGACTAACATTCGACAGGGATCATGGGCATACCTGGCGGGGGAAGGGGTCACGTCCTCCCAAAAATTATTTATGGAGGATTGTTGTCCCCCTCCTTCCAAAGAAAATTATAAAAAATTATCTAATTAAAATATTAATATTCCTACCAGTGGTATATTTAATGTTGATATATTTATGTATTAAAACTGTTTAAATTGCCCCTATTTTGCATCTCAAAATCCCTCGGACCACCCTTCCAACCTATTTAAATGGATTATTGGCATATCAGCCCCCCGTCCCCAGAGATTAATTCCTGCCGCACACCAATACCAGACATCCTGATTTTTGTTTTCTAGGGTTGCCTGAAATAACTCCAGATAGATGAGTGTTTGTTATGTGATACTAACTCTGGTCAATTTATCTCTTAGTCTTTCTCCATCCCCAATGTTCCCCTACCAAGTCCTTCTCCTGTTCGAGGGAAGTTAAAATGTTATAAACAGATAAAGTACCGTAGTTAATAAACAGGCTTCTCCATGCTGACAGTATAAAATGTTGCCTCCAATCCCTCAGCTTTGAATCCTCCTTCCACCTGTATTCTTCTACTTCACCATGCTCCACATTACTCACCTCCCTTGCATGTCATTATTTGTCTGCTTCTCTGACCTCGTCCTTGTACACTTGGGACCACTTTCAGCGTGGCATAGAACAATAATTCTTGTCAGTTTCTTCTCTCTTCAAATTTTGATGATGAATCTATACCATCCATTACAATATTTTTGACAGCTTAATAAAGTCCTGCACTTTAGGCAGTTCAAATGGTCATTAAAGTAGTCATGTTAACAACATCAATTTTAATAATTTTATGAACAAGTTTGTCTCACTAACCTTCCAGATGCATGACAGAGAGTATCGAGCGGGTATATAATGACTGACTCTCAGATTTTTTATTCAGTAGCCCACGGGCGTTGAGAGAGCAGGGTTACGTTACTATCAGCTCTTACTGAACTTGAAACCTCACCATGGCATATGGCATATATATATTTGATAGAGAAAAAAATGTTTTTTGTTTTTTTTACTCTATTAAAGATATCACTGATTTTTTAATATAAATACTTTATTTACAACAGTTTTTAAAATACTATATATGTTGTCTTTTGTTTGTATAACTTTTAACATACAGCCCTAAGACATAAGATTTTAGTGTAAATTGTTTAATTTCAATAAGTTTGTTGGTTTTCGCCATATCCCTACCAATTTTTACTTGGACTTGCCATTTTGTGAATAATATACATGCTAAATTTTCCATAATAGGAAAATATAGTCACTTGTAATTTCTACAAAACTAATAATATTTTGTACATAAATAAAATTATGAACTTCACACTTGAACAGCCTAAGCACGTGTTTGGACTTACTCACTCCTATTCCTACTTCTGATATGAAATACTCTTTGTAGACTTTATTCCTATTGCTATGGTCAATTGAGCTTTTTTTTTGTTTTAATATATGTCATGCTGTATTAGGGTGAGGACAGTTCATACACTAACATTTGAAGTCTCTAATTGTAGACATAAAAAACGACTGGTAAATAGAAAAGTGTAATAAAATTATTGGCTTAAATAACATATGAAAAGCGACAGTGTCAAACTACTGTACAGTGTGAGGTGAGAGTGTATCTTCTGCAGGTATCACGCTTGGTGTTGGAAACATGATTACTGTCGTCCCAGGCATCATATCACCTATCATTGTTGGCATTCTCACCTACCACAATGTGAGTATAACTTGCTACATTCATACATAAACCATATACACTATTTCTATTTGTGTTTCTAAACAGTACCTTATGGTGATGTGACTTTGAATGCTGTCTTACTAATTATTAAAAGGCAAACTTATATACACACACAACATTTACGTGCGGAATAAGTTTGTAACACTGCAGGCCTAAGGTGTATTGGCCTATTTTTTAAAAAATGTAATTGTTATGTTATTAAATTCCAGAGGTGACAGTATATTGGGGAAAAAATCTCTCATATTTATTTTTATTATTTTAATTTTTTAAATTTATATAATAATTATTAAAGTTTTGTTAGGGAATTATGAATCAATTATAGCCACATGGCTGAAGGGTGATGGCAGCATAGCTTTGTTTGAGCAATGGTACCCGGTCTATACCATATTTGGCTGGGGGTAGAGGCGTTGAATTATTTATCGTGTTTTCTTTCCTTGTCTAGCCTCTGCCATATTAGGAAGGGTTTTGGAGTATGAAAAACCATTGGCTGACACTTTAGTTGTGTGGTAGTGTTGGTGAATGGTGGTGAGCCTGTAAGACGGATTTGTAGCCTTATTAGGCAACAAGCAAGGGCCAAGTCTGTGATTGGCTAGCTGAGTAATGCACGATAGTGGTCACAGATCCAGGCGAAAAGACCATCGCCAGGCACAAGAAATCTTCACACAGTTGCCGGGGGTGGTCATGCGAGTGGGCTGCGGCCCGAATCACATATGACTATCTAGGGAGAGACGAACTTACAGCGCGTGGGCAGCACCGTGGCCTCAAATTTCCGTAATCGTAAGTCATTTTAAGTTTCAGACTTGATTTCTTTCTTCTTGAAAATTTTCTTCTACCCGCGCACATAGGCCATTCGTGCGGAATGCCTCGCCATTATCCTTCATAAATGTAGGCTGCGTGCTTTTGTTTTGTTGATTTACTTCCAGACGAGACTTCCTCGATGATGCACTTGGAGCTGGAGGAATAATTTTGGTTTGTGATGGTGAAATACAGTGAATAAAAACTGAAACAACCTTTCATTTCAAGACGTAACGTACATAGTACCGTATCCCTTGTATGATAAATACTGACTGAGCTAGTAGTGGCATGTAGAAAAATTACTGTTTGGTTCATCTTAACAGATCCAGCTCACAAGGGCGTGGCTAGATATATTACGACATGGCTTCGGTCGTGGAGCTCGAGTTACGAGGTGAAACAGCACAACCACCCCGTTGCGACAACATGACGCCCCATGTTGGGCACCATGTTGTTGCGTCATGGTTGTTGTGTTGTTTCACCTCGTAACTCGGGCTTCGCGACTGAAGCTGCGTCGTATTTGTTAATCTGTCACACAAAGTCATTGCAAGCGAATTATAGGTTAAATTTCAAGAATTCTCTTGCAACGATTTTGCATGACAAAATAATGAAAGATTGCATTATTATTTATGTCAAGCAGTTTACCTACCAAGAATATATCCTATGCTTTGTCGAAGAGAATATTTTGACAATACAATTTGAATAAACGTTATGGCTCAAAAACTGAAAACACCATGAACTTGTCCAACACTCTCCTTTAAGACCTAGATGTTAAGCACTGAATAAAATCTCTTCACTCACTCAGCAGTGACAAAATAAATTTTCAGTTAGAAAATAAAACTTCCTCCCATATTCTAATTTTGGCATTGTATTTCTAAACCTAACAAAATGTACTTTGCTGTTATCTGTAGGCTATAGGTAGCGATATCAGAGAGTATTCTTGAAGAAAGCAGTGTCGTTAGTAGTTTGTGTGCTTAATAGTACATTTATATATTTGTTCACTGTCAATATATAAATACTGTATTGTGCCAGTGAAAGTTTAGGACTAGCAACTTCATCTGCTGTGTGATTAACGATGGGCATGTTTCCGCAGCAAACTGTGGGCCAGTGGCAGACTGTGTTCCTCATCACTGCTGCAATGTCGACGTCCGTGGGCGTCTGCTATGTTCTGTGTGCATCCTCCGAGCTGCAGGAGTGGAACGACCTGGCCCCGACGCAGGGTCTCAAGTTGCTGTCCGGGAGTGGGAAGGCCACGGATGCAGCTAACCAGGTGCTTCTGCCCAGTTCCGAGAAAATTGTGCAGAAGGAGGACGGCGAGAAGGACGACAGTATTGCGTGATGAAAAGCAGCTCGCTTGTCTGCTTAAGAGACTCCTGTATTCTGCTTCACATATCTTTCTACCTCCATAGGATTTGTTCAAAAGTTACAAATGTCTGCACAAAATGAATCACTATGCATTTATGAAAATTCTACCCCTCAGAGATTATCTTTCTGGGATAAAATATTTTCAAGCTTCAATGTCACTACACAAAGCAAGTAGTATGTAAAAGACAATGTTAAAGCAGTAACATAATACAACATTCCTACCGCTTCATAAGTCAGAGTACACTCTGTGTGGCAAGTCACCAAACCGCAGGTGATAGCTTGGTCTGTCTGTCCTTGGTGTCAATTTAAAGGCGTAACAATTACCTAAGGGTTCGGTTCACCTCAGTTTTCAACGTCTTTTTATATTTTTATATTTGTACCAGATATTTTTTTTCTTATTTTAGACATAAATTGTGATTAAATATTCCTCTTTGAAAATTGTTGTATCTCTCATAGTTTTCGCGTAAAAAATGTAGAATTTTGATATAAAAATTTAATAATTTAAATTTTTTTTTTAAATACAAAAATTTATTTATGTTTGTTTTTATATATGTCAAATCATAGACTACAACATTGTTATACACTGTGAATTTTTTCGGTTTGGTATGTCAATTGGTCTTAGTGGCGTACATAAAACCATAAAGTGCAAATTTTGACGTTTATGACTCATTACGCGAAAATTATGAGAGATACAATTTTCGAAGAGGAATATTTAGTCATAATTTATGTCTAAAATAAGAAAAAAAAATATCTGGTACAAATATAAAAAGATGTTGAAAACTGAGTGAACCGCGCCCTTATCACTACACTACTATAATACATATATATACTGATATCATGACACATATGTCAGGTAGACTACTACAATGCCATATGCCTCAAACATTCTGCTGTCAATTAAAAAAACACACCAGAAAATAAGAAAGATGAATCTGGTAGGACTATAGAACAGCTGATACGTTCAGTAAATGCACTGGTCAATAAAAAAAACTGACTGATAGCTAATCATTAAATTATTTTAATTTTTTGGCATCGTTTTTTACTTTTGAATTTATAAAATGCACACTACTTGGCATAAATTGCCCTTCGTGCCCTTAATTGTTCATAGTTAAGAAGAATGAAAAACGTTAGTATAATACAAAATCACAGTTACAAGTGTTTCTTTTCCTTTTTACTTATTATCTGCAGCAGTAGAGTTAAACTGCTCAGCATTTCAAACTTGCCACACAGCTGTAGAGCTGCAAATTGTATTCTGAACTTCCTCGAGACATACATTAACTGCGAATTTTCCCTAAAATGTACTAAAAAGAGACCTTATCAAAAATTTAATCTGAGCAAAAGAACATTTTTCTATTTTATTTTGAATTTTATTGCTAACTTCAGATGTATGGTAATCTTTAAAATTAGAAATTGAATACAAAAACAAGTGTAAAGTAAATTTCAGTATGCTCTATGTTGCAATGATCTTTGTTAGACCAGCATGCTAGTAGGTCTACTCATGTTGGAATAAAAACTGAACCTTCACAACTGATTTGATTTTCCCCCCTACCTCATTCATTAGTTCGGACATACTGTACGCTCGTAGTGTCAAGAGCAGCAAGTAAACACAGTTACCCGTCATGACAGCCAACATATCACCTTCTGCTAAACTTTTATTACTGTGATGACTGTTTAGTATTGTTGGGGCAGTTGTTGGTTCATACTGATGAAAGATTATGCTCCACAGGTTACCTTACAATGTATTTGTACCATTCACTCAGTAAGATCAATGTAACAAATAGGTATTGCAATAAATTTATGAGACTGATGTTTTAAAATTCTTTATCTTTTCATTCTTATTGTTGTAAAATTATTGTACGTAGTGATGATATTCTAAATTGGTAGGGGGCTGTGGTGGTCGAAGGGTCAGACCTCTCACCTCCCACCTAGGCGATCCGAGTTCGATTCCCAGTAGGGTTGGTCCGCAGATTTTTGCTGTTCCGAACGATGCCGCTGGTCGGCGGGATTTCTCGGGGACCTCCCATTTTCCCGGTCCATTTATACCGGCATTGCTTCATTCTCACACCATGTCACCAGAGCTAAAGACCTCGATGTTGAGTGCTGACCACAATCTCTTCACTTGTAAATTGGTGTTATCTTTGTGTGCTCACATGTGTGTACCTGAATGGATGCGTGTGAACAAGATGGAAAGCTTGGATCCAGCAAGACAGAGAATGACTAGGCATCAAGCATTTTGAGCATTACAAAAAAATGTAAGCTGCGCTGATTACAGTGGTACTAGAACTGGTTTGGTAACCAAACAAGCAATAGCCAGTTCCAGTCTAAACCTTCAGGATAAACAAGTTGCTGCACATGCAGCCTCCCACAAACTCTCTTCTGATGCCTGTTACAACACCAGAGTGGTGAGAGGCTTACCACCTTCAGACAATAGTGCAGAACTGAGGCGCTGGGAACTATCCCATCAGTATACTGTATCACAGAATCCAGACAACCACCAGGCCTCAACATCCGATAACTTTCAAATTTCCCGCCATACCCTAGTTCGTCCCTCGACCGCTAGGTGTGCTAGTTACCATCCATCACACTGCAGTGTGCAATCACTCGCCGCCCGAGGAAGCTGGCCTGGCCAGTCAAACGTCACAACCACGCAATGTTTTGTGTTCTCCAACCTGCAAGTACTGTTTCGGTAAGTACTTGTGCATCTTTATGTTTTTAGTAGTCATTTGGGGTAACTTGTACCATTTTGGGGTAGCATTGTACCACACATTTTCTATTACATACATAATCGGTTTTTGGCCTTCAACCTTTATGTAGACTTCATTATTAGCAAATTTATTCATCAGGAACACAACAGTATTAATAAAATCTTAGATATGTAATTTGAAATTAAACTAGGCTGGTGGTACAAAGTTGCCCCTGACCGGTACAAAATTACCCCAAATGACTGTAATTAGTATCCTAACGGCCGTTTCCCACCTTTTATTTGTATTAAGGAGGTTTCACTCTAAATTAATTAAGCGCAAATGTAGTGTGTGTAGGAGAGCACCCACCCATCACTTAACTTCTTCCAGCTTTTATGGACTTTCATTACCATATATTTTTCATTCGTCGTAGATGCCAATCAGTAGGGAGGAATTTTGTACTTCTTTCCCTTCGTAAACTGTGTAACAAAACCAAGTATAAAGGTATGATTCCTAAGGTGCAACTCACAAGACGCTAGCCGCGTGCCGCATGAGTTGTGCCTTAGGAATCATACCTTAATGAAGTGAGATGGTTTTCTTTCTTTTATAATAAATTTGATGCTGCAAGCTACATTTATAAAGAAGTTTATTTTGTGTCCTTGATTGTTTTGACCACATAAATGAGATAAATCATTCTAAGGAACTTCCAGTGTTCGAGTGACAGTGTGACAAACTAGCTAACCAGCACAAGAAAATAAACATTTTTTCTAATCTTGCAGAGTGCACATCTTGTTTAAAAGTGTTATAATTATTTATCGTCCATTGTGTGAAGGTGTGTCAAGTGAGTGTGTCTTCCCCAAGACAAGGCCATGTGAATCGCCACTTCTGCTGCTCTGTTGTGAGGTAGATGAACTGTCACAAAATGTGCCAGCATGGCATACAGGAACACACCTCCTTCAAGTGCCAAGTTACTTTGCAACCTGAATGGGTTCTGGGTTCGTGGCTTGAGGCGATAACTTTGAAGTCCATTAAGCTCATTGCCTTCAAGCCCTTCAAATGTGTTACAGTGTGTTCAAAAATATGTTTTTTTTTACAAAACTATTTCACATGTGACTATTATGCCATTACATGAAAAGAGAACACACTTCACAGAAGAATGGAATTTCAATGTTAAGACACCATGCTCATTAAAAATACTGTTTCTAAGCGCTCCAACATAGCTACAAACAGTCTTTTCAGACTTCCATACTTTATAATGTACCAGCAGGATGTGTGTGAAACTCAGGAAGAAATGTGTACCGAACTTTGCTACAGACTTTCCACCAATAAAATTATATGGTCAGCGTTTGAAGCCCCATAGTCAAAATGGATCGGCGAGAAAATGACACATTTGTTCAGCCCTTGGCTCGTTGTGGCGATGCAGCTCTTGATGCGTGCTTCAAGAATGTTCTTGTAGCTCTGTCACCTCTGAGCCTCTAACGTGCAGGTTATACACTGTGGCTGGCATTTGATGTAACAGAGGACGGTGAGCACTGGATTAATGACCACAACCCTACACCCTTACATTGAGAAGTAAATGACATCTATGAACAATTCTTAAATAATCAAACTCATTTCCTATTTTTTTCATTATTATTTTGTAAATCTCTTTGCTTTCAGGTGAGTTGCAGGACAGGGAATCAAACTGTAACACAGTTGCTATTTTAGTAAATACATTTTTAGTAGGACAGAATCTTGTGTCAGCCGAATAACTTTTTAACATATTTTTAAAAATGAAATGGAGTACAATAAGTCAAATCACTCTTTTTAACAAGAAAATTTGTCAGTGTCTTGTTTGTGGGACGCTATGAATAATAAATGTCTGCATTTCCTGGATGTGTACTACGTAGACAACGTTTTCCTGTGTTTTAGGTCACTGTCTAGCCGGGAGCCCTAGTAAGAGTACGCATAGTGACTTGCAGGTCACGTGTGGAGGGGCTTGGGAATTTTTAAAATAATTCTGCTTTCAGACAAAAATATTTTCTGCATCGAGAACAAAAGAATATTTTGCAAAGGAATAAAAATGTAGGACATACTTAAGAGATTATGATTTTGAGTGTTTTTATATAATAAAAGTATTTACTTGTTATAGTTCTCAGGGTGTTTAAAAATCACTCTAAAAGATCCTATAGCAATGTGGACCTCACGGAGATGAACGAACAGTCAGAGGTGGCACATGTGCAGGCTAGACAGGTACTGAAACACATTTAATACAATTTAACATATAAATCCTTATCCTTGGTTGCATCAAAGCTCTGTGGTGGCACGCTTAAGAGTTAATGGACCTGCTGTCTGAGCCGTGCTGCAGCTTTGGTACGGAAGGTAAATTTTTGTGTATAACTATTAAAAATGTTTCCAATGTGTTTTTCTGTGAAAAGAAGACACACTTCACATTGTCTCCTCATGATTTTAAAAATGCAGTTTGCTAATTAAAAACATGATTAACAAGCTTCTCAAAAGTGCAAAAAATGACTCTTTCAAGTTGCTATACCTGAGAAAATATCAGCCGTAATCGTAAAACAAAATAGTAGAAACCTGCATTGGACTTTACTACGTACATATTTCCACAAATAAAATAACAGGGTCATTGCTTGAAGTCCCCTTGAAAGAACACACTCTATGAAAACACTGCATGCAAAGTTAGTACTGTACTCTGCCTGGAGGTGGTAAATCATGTAACTCAGGTAAGCATTGCACAAAATCAATTCTTCTACGAAATCCTAGGTCAAAAATATATATTCATGTAGGTTCTTGATGTTAACTGCATACACATCTGCATTCATACTTACATACATCCATACCTACATACATGCATACAGAAGCTTATATTAAAAAACAGAGAATAAAAAACACAGAAGAGGCAAAATAAACTCATTTTATCTATCATAAGTTAATCTATTCCACTTGAATAAAGTATTTTACATGGACTGGTAACATATAAATAATATTGCACAAATAAAAATTTATAAATGTTGTTTTGTAGTTTTTCAGTATTGGCAGGGACCGTGGTAGTCGAGAGGTCAAACCTCTCGCCTCCCACCAAGATGATTCGGGTTCAATTCCTGGCAGGGTTGGTCCTCGGATTTTGGCATATGGAAATTGTACTGGACGATGCCACTGGTCGGCGGGTTTTCTCTAGGATCTCCAGTTTCCTCTGCCCTTTCATTCCGGTGCTGCTCCATACTCACCAGCGCTGAAGACCTCAATGTTAAGCGCTGACCAAAAAGTTCTCACTCACTCACATTCTATATTAGCATTCAAAAACATGTATAGTTAAATTTGTGTTTCTAACATTCACACACATACACACTCTCAAGGGTTATGTACCTCTTCCAGGTAGCACGCTAACAATAAAGTAAAGTGGAACCTCTGTCCACCTTTTCTCAGGGAACTGACAAAATATTTCAATACATACAGACATGCAATGGATGTAGGCTTGAAATGCAGACAAATAAGAAATGGGAACACGGAATGTGTTCCATAGATGTAGATATTCAATACATCTGGGTTCAATACAAAGACGTTCTACGTACAATGTAAACAACGTATAGGATGGTAACAGTTTGGATAAGAATCCTCTCCATTGTTTGTTTCACCACGTATTAACACATCTCATATTAAGTATAATGAGAGGTTGAAATGATGTCAATGTGTGAGTAGAAGCATAAATCTATTTGCCCTCTGCTAATTATTTATAAGATTTAATTAAATGGTTCTAAGCAATTTTGCAGGCTGACATCAACCAACGCTGCCATGCCAGTTTGTACACATCATTGTTTGGACACAGACGTTAACTGGAATACTTAAACTTCTGCAGTCTAATAATTAGTGTGATACAACTTAATTTCTGGGAACCTTTGTGCTTTCTGTCCCCTGTGCACTTCTCCCAATGTGTTACAGTTACCAGGCACGATATTAAAACATAAAATTTACAAGCTGGCTTAAGTATTCTTGGATTTACAACATGTGTGTGTGTTCTCAACTTTTCTTCTCCAGAACATTTTTTACCTTATTTATGCTTAACCAAATTGGATCTTGATTTGTCGACAACGTAACTTTGTGTTGCTTCTTGTTCTGAAAGTGTCTATCTGCAACGCCCGCACAAGAGTAATCACGTGGGAGCATAGCGTATGTAGCTACTTGTGTGTAATAAACATCAGAGTTGAACTAACTTAACACCAGTAGTGTGTGTTTTGTCCTCCGAGTGTACTGGCATCCCTCTTGACAAACAAAGAGGGGAAGAGTGAGTATTCACCATCGTGAGTTCCACCATGCAGGTCACGAAATGTCCTGAAACACTTTGTTCTCCCGTCTTCGCTCGGGTACTAGCTGGGATAGCGTCCATTTAACACTTCAATTTTCTTTTACTTTAGAACTGACGTCACAATGAACGTATATAACTGTTATCAAAGTCGTGTTACTGGTGGCCGATTAAATATCACTTTTCAGGGGTACAACACAAAATTTGTAACTGCATCTGGTTGAGCTGTACTGTAATTACTGTAAACAGGCATACACAGAAATGCAAGAGGTACTGGGTACAAACCGGTTGTTAATGTACGCCTATCAAATACATATTTCCACAAAAGTACGCTTGCTTTGTTTGATAAAAGACGTAAGGGTTTATTGTGCTCCAACTGTGACTGACTAGAGGTGAAAGTGAAGATCTGTTTTAGGTGCTCAGCACATGCGCAAAGAGCATGTAATGATATCTAACCAGGGTTCTGGAGACTTTGTTCTTTGTCTCTTGCACTCTACTAATTGGAGAATGTGTCTGCCGTAGTTAGTATATTGGTGCCACAGACCACTCAGAATTGTGCGTAGGTTGTCATTGCAAAGAACTAACTTACTAGTCCTGGGATGTTCAACATTTGTCACTACGGCTGATTGCAGTAACCTCTGCTTAAAGTTCAGAGCTGTCCAAAAATTTTATTTCTGATGCCTAAAGGGATTTTTTACTCAACTTCTTCAACTTTTTGTCACTTTAAAACTTTGCTTTAACTTACCTATCTAGTCACCTCTTTGTAAAAATTTTGGAATAATTTTTTAACATACTGTATTCATAATTGTGTAGCAAATTCAGAGAGAGCGTGCCCATCCTTAATAAAAGTTATAATAAGCACTAATAACACAACAGGACCGCCTATTTCCAGCCCAAAACTGGCGGGCCCAGTGCAGCCAACAACACAGATCATAACATCCCACACACAGAAACATAACACTCCCTTATTACCTATATTCGTAAACTACATTCAACATTACAACTGAATGTGACACACACACTGCACCGGCCCAATCAGCCTCTCTCTTCATAGTATCTAGAACTAGCATTGTCAGAATATCTACCATTATATTAGTCTGACTTATCTTAAATCCAAAACCTAAATAATTTTGACCTTCCATTTTATGGCATATAATGCGACAGTTATTACAAATTGCCTTGGGTTACCAGTTGGAGCAGCAGCTGGACAAGTTGCAGAACAACTAAGCATCAAGACCAGGTAAGATCTACAACTGTGCTTACCTCTTTAGTTACCAGCAACAGCATCACTACTCCATACAAATACAATATTTTTACTAAGACGAGCCACTATGAGTTTAACTCTCAAGCCCTGATTTGACAAACAAACTTGAACCCAAAAAGCAAAGTCAGCTTGTTTTAAGCTTGAATCAAGCTTGCCGCAACAAACAATTAAGCTTGAATCAAGTTTGCCTGGGCAAGTCGGTAGAGGGAATCTAGCTAACTAGTCTCCACTCAGCAAGACTGAATCAAGCTTAACCTGAAAAACTTGGTTCAAACTTGCCCTGGCAAGTTCAGAATTATTTTATCTATGCACGTGTAGTATTTTTCAGAATTATAAACAATTTTACGTCCCACCTTTCTCCACGAGCGCCTCTCAACTAGTGAAAGACGAAATGTTTGGCTTGTCATTGCAAGCAAGTTGGTGATCCTTAGGCAAGCTTACTAAAAGTAAGGCTTGAAACAAGCTTGAATCCAGCTGTTTTATTTAAGCTTAATGAGCAAGCCAAATTCAAGTAAAATGGCAAGCTTGCTGCAAGCCAACATGCTATGTGGGAATGGCCTACTCCTACTGTAACACTATGTAAGTTTTCCACAAACAACTCCCTCTTTGTCTTCACTTTCATACGATTGCAGTATTATCTGAGAAGAACTTTAGTTTGTTACTGAATAAGCAAACAGGTATAGTATAATTTATTTACTGTTATTAAAAAGTTACTTCATTATCTACCATGGTTAAAATTTACATACAAATGACAAATGAGTACATATATATCTTGAATATGTACCGAAATGTACTATTTGAACAATTAGATGAATTTAATACTACATAATATATCTGACAGCACGACTGTGTCCTACTTTACCTTTTTAAAAAAACTGATGACTGAACTGATGCTTTCTATGGTTCTCCCGACTTTTATTTTTTGAACAAAAGAATTAGTTTTTATATTCTCCAGTTCAACAATTTTGTACTTGCTGGCCAGTAAGAAATAAAAAACATTTTCCCGTCGCGATTTAAAAACTCAATTCCAGCCCACTTTAAATAACCCGCGTGAAAAACATCTGTTTCTCATGTGCACTTTGCAGAGTACCAACCACCGAACGGAATATATACCAAAATACGTATAATACCACAATACGCTAAACAATCAATTGAACAGACAAACAAGTATTTAATTTATAACGCGCTAGCATACAAATGTAAAATAATATTGTTAAAAATTTTATTTTCTGTACGAGTTAGAGTGAAACAGCAAAAATAATGGGTTTGTAATAATTTTCTTAATGAAAGTATATTGGTAATATTATTAACATTATTAAATTAAATGTTTATAAAGAAATTTTTATGAGTTTAAAAGCTACTAAGAAACGTTTCTATTGTCTCTGTGATGTTTTATTTCTAAATTAGTTCTACTGTCAGCTTTGTTTTATTGTTATAGTGTTGGCGAACTCTTAAAATTGGTTACGTTTCGCGCGAAAAGTTTGCCCGCAGGTTTATTGCTAAACAAAATTTGTTATTGTTGCTGTGAACAGAAGTTTATGACGTTAAAGATTATTACGCAGCTAGTTGGTGTTGTCGAATACTAAGGACAGGGTAAGGGTTAAGGATCTAACAAGCGTAGTATTTATTTGTCTCTATTAACATGCAGAGGTACAAAGGATTGCCATTGAACTTATTTTTTTCTTTGCAGAAATGAAGTGCACTATCCCAGAAATTTCGTGGCACAACAGGGATCCAGTTTTAAGCGTAGATGTTCAGTGCGGGAAAGAAGAAGATTTTTACCGTCTTGCTTCCGGTGGCACGGATTCCCATGTCGTGGTTTGTGTCATTACAGTGTTAAGGTCCTTGCACAATTGCGCAGACGTGTCTGTCCGTGCTTTTTCACGCTGTCAAGACTGTCCTGTCCGACCATTTTCAGCAGTAGGGAGGCACAATTGACGTGGCTGACACATATAATACGAATGATACAGGCTAGAGTGCAGCACAGTAAGACTGCCAATTTTTATTTTTCAAATTTTGTAGTTTTGGTTTTATAAATGTGTTTGTCTCTTTTGTACAGGTTAATTGAAGGAATTATGTTAAAAAGCGTTATTACTATTCAAACTTTTTTTTTAGATATTGGTAATTATTTTCCAACTATATCTACGGAATTGGCATTTGCAAATGTAATCAAACGGAAAACTCAAACTGAGATGACACTTGAGACAAAACTACGTACTAGGATCATGTCAACTAAATACCATTACGTAAAAGTACTGTTTGTTTACAAACTCCAACACGTTGGCGTGATTTTCCGTTTATTTCCGTGCATCACGTTTCTGATTGTCGCATAGTATGCGTGACGTCACATGCAGACGGTGCAGACCATGCTGCCCGACCTTCAAAGATAAATGTTGCCCAGCGCTGGTCAGACAACTCCGCATCAGCTGTCTGCATCATCTGCACGTGACGTTACAGGTCACGTGGGCCAATCAAATATGTACTCTTATCGCCATCTGCACCATCGACTTGGACAGATCAAACAGACGAGTCTTCACAATTATGCTTGGACCTTTATTCAAACGTGTATATGTGCTTGTAAAATGTAATGTGTTACAATGTGCCTCAAGAATTCACGCCTCCCTAATACCGCAACACTTGCTGGCCCAGTGAACAATGCTTCAAAATTGTGACGTCTTTATGTTGCTGTTCAAATCCAGGAGACAAATGTACCCCTGAATACTCCTTTAAGGCAAGGCATGCCTACCGTCTATACTATCCGACATTCTTTCAAAAATGCTGTAGTGGTATGACTTATCACAGAAATGTTACAGCTTGCGTAGCTTCATTATAAACTGCTAGAAGCCGTAAAATGGTCAAACAAAACCCCTTTAAATTTTTTTGTTCTTATATGTTGGTCTTTAAATTAATTTTTTTGTAAAGCTCTGAATTAAATCTGCAATTTTGACTTAAGGCGGAGTTACAACAATCCGTCGCTTCCGTCAGTCGTCCATCCGTCCGCACTGGTTCGCACGTCGACTGAGAGTCTGCAAAGCTAGTGATTTACAAGTATCCGTCATCCGTCCGTCGTTACTCCTTCCATACACAATGCTACCAATGCACAAACAGAAAACATCTGTTCGACATAAAAAAATTCCCCTCAACAATTTACTTATTTTTACGGATTTATTTATTAGTCAATGGCTGCTAGTACGTGCAACAGCTATTTTTCGTCAAACATAAATTTTGCGAGCATAATATTTACTGATAAAATTATTTGAGTTTTAATTTGAGTAATTGTTATATAAATAAGTTAATTTGTCTTAGTATTTTAATGTTTTCCGTATGCCAAAATTATCTTAGCCATAATTTAAAGTCATGAATTTGCTGCAGTAAGCAAGGAAAAATTAAAAATAAAACGAACCTCACAGCCTTCTTTTAAAATACAACCGTTGAAACTATCGTCGCCATCTGTAGAAGGCTGTCCTTCAATCAGTCGCCAGTCAAAAGTTAAAGCTTGCCAAGCTTTCAGCGGACGGACGGATAGAAATATTCGAAGCTTCTGATTGGCTGAAGGTCACGTGACTGACGGACGGACGGTCGACTGACGGGCGAGACGGATAACTGTAACTCCGGCTCTAGTTTATGAACAAAATTTTCTCAACTTTTTTCTGCTAATTGATAGCTGTAACTTACTCATCTTAATAGCAGATGCTTAGCCAAATTGTACTTGGAAGCATTTCATTGAGTGTAAGAATAAACTGTAAATAACTTACCTTCAAATCAAAGGTAAAGGTTGGACTGACTGCTTGACTAGCAAGGCATGCCTGTCGCCCTCCGGCCAGAGGAATGGATGAGGTGACGGGAGATGAGAGTGGAGTAGTGACGAGGTTGTCAGGTAAGTGGGAGTTACCTGAAAAAAACCTGCTGACACTGTCCGCCACGTTTCCCCTTGTGAGAAAAGTCTGTACCCAGACTCAGAGGATTGAACCCGGATCACCTAGGTGGGAAGCGAGAGGTCTGATGCCTTGACACAGCTGCCTCTCCGTCAATGATAAAATACTGTCTTGCCTGCGTTATGTCGTCAGCATCTGATGCTGTTTCCAGCCTGATATTGAACACCTCCACCATCCTCCCTCCACTCTTCCTCTGTTACTGTTCCCAGTCCACTTCTCCTCTTTTCACTTCCTCTTCCTGTGTTCCTACCATCTGTGTAACGTATCTGGGGGAAAACTTGTCTAACTCACTGACCCACATTGCAGCCTACTGATGATTCTTCCCAGATGTAATGCAAGTAGAAGTAAGGAAATAGAGCATAGAAAAGTTATCCAAATTTCCACAAGTTCAGCCTACTGTTTAAACTCAGTCCATGTTTGATAGATAGTTGGTACAAACTACAATCTCTCATAAGATGAAATACATTTTGTTCTTAATACATATTTTTCTGCTTTAAGTACCATAAACCAGGGTTACTTGACCATTTTTGGGGTAACTGACCATTCAACATATTACTTTTTGGGTATTTCTAGTAAATAAACATATAATCTGAGCCAAGTATTTTAAATAATTCTTTTTTCCTAATAGCTTATGTTTGAAACTTTCGTCACTAAACAAAATAAAAACCAAAATTTTGAGTGGTCAAAGTTACCCCGTAAGGTCAAAGTGGATCTTGGTATGTTTGCGAGTTTCTTCTGTAGAGTAGATCTGGACTTGGTTTATGAAGCTAAGACGTACGTGCCGTATGTTTTGAAGGTGTGGCATGTCCGCGTCAAAGACAACGGCATGGCAGAAGTGAACTTTGTGGCGGACCTGCAGCGGCACCAGAGAGCCGTTAACACGGTGCGGTTCTCCCCGTCTGGAGAGTTCCTGGCCTCGGGAGATGATGGTGGGTACTCCATTTACCCAGTCCAGTGATTCTCCGTGTAAAAGTGAACTCTCAGATGAGACGTAATTAAGTGTGAATGTGTAGAAGTTAATACAGTATTTTGTTGTATTTAGTCAGTTAAACTCTTTTTATGTATGCACTGAGCGTTTCTCAATTGTGGTGTTCTATGTGAGCAGCTTCCCAGATATTACAGGGTTAAATACGATCAAAACTCAATTCTATGAATTGAACATATTTTATTAAGTCATTCTTGGGAACTGTTAAAATAGTTTAAAAAAATACAAATTTCAATAAAAACTTAAGAGAAGTTGAGCACTGCTTACATTTCAAAATTAAGCTTGTCTACTCTAAATCTGGGGGAAATCTCACTTTTACATTAATAACGTTTAATGTAGTGCAGCTTTTTATGGTTGCATATCATTACAGTTTGTTGTTTCACTAACAGATAGCTCAGTTTTACTGTTGCACCATCCTTTTGAATAACCTTGCAACTCAATACATAAAAATAAGCAGTGCGTAACAATTAAAGGATATTGAAAAATTAATGTTCAATTTTTTTATTGTCCACATTCAATCATTTATTTGTAATTACATTGCTTGCAGACTGGTGTTCCCGAACCAGAGCATACGAAACAGGTGACAATATAGATTTGTTTTGTGACTGCACACTCCTGCAATAAATATGTGTACAGTAGTCTTTTCTATACGTACTTAAAAACTAGGTGCTTTGCAGTTAATCAAATAAAATTGTAATTTTTGAGTGTACGAGTGTGCGGCAATTAATAAACCTTGATTTCGGCCATCTGAGAATTGGTCTCGACTTTCGAGAACGATAAGGTATCAAGTTAAGGGATTTAATGAAAGGTGTTATGACCACGGGTCAGATATATCAAGCATTTACTAGTGTACAACTAGTTAATATTGTAGTTATTGTTCACGGGGAGCAGGTCAGGGCATGGTAGCACCGCAATGACTGAGCTGTGTAACGTCCACAGAGTCTGCCATCATCGTGTGGAAGCAGAAGACGGAGCAGGACGCCCCAGAGCTACCGTCCAACGTGGTCGAGACCAGCCCGCAACAGGAGCAGTGGTTACACGTCAAGATATTGCGAGGACACGTGGAGGACGTGTATGACCTGTGCTGGTCCCCAGATTCGACTTGCCTCGTGTCCGGCTCCGTCGACAACACAGCTATCCTCTGGGATGTCCACAAGGGTGAGCAGGTTGAGTTCTCAATCTCTTGTTGTTAACATGCGTGCTATACATACTTGTATTGAGTGTGCTGTGTATGGGAAGCGTAACCCTGATGTGCTAAGCAAACTTCACATTACTCAAAATATTCATCTGAAATTATGTACTGGTATTTTAGCACAATTTTCCTTCTTGCTTCAAAAATACATAATTAATAGTACAATGGCGGGAAAGGCCGCTAGACTACTAATTACAATTAAACCAGAAAGAATTGTGCACAAGTACTCGCAGGATGGTACTCGCATATAGAAACACACACTCACCTGATGAAGCAGATGTAGTCTGCGAAACGTTGTGACCTTGCATCCGCGGAGAAATGTGTTTGTCCTATGTGTGTGTGTTTCTATCTGCAAGTACCATCCTGTGAGTACTTGTGAACAATTCTTTCTGTTTTCATTGTAAATAATTAATAGTATAATAGATACTAAATGTGCATAATATAAAAAAGGTACAACATTTCATCTTCGCAAAACCAATCTTGCCAAGAATAATTGTACTTATATTTAAAATATTTCCATTATGTGCGTAATGGATATGAGAAGTGCTTTATAAACAAGAAATGATTTCTTTCTCTGAATTGATTTTCTTTATACCTTATTTAGTTGCATAATTGTCACCATTGCATTATAATTGCATTCGCATTTTCGTATTTTGTCTGCTAGCGGAGAGGATGAATAATCTTGGTGAGTTTCCTGTATCGTGGTTATGTTTGGTAGAAAAAATAAACTGTATTCAGATAAATTTTGTGCAGTGTGTTATTACGAGAATATTTCTGGTGTAGAAAAGGTACGCATAGTGAAGCTTGTCATTGTGTGTGTATGTGGGCCTCTTACTTGTAGGCAGCCCTGCGGGGGTCCTACGTATAATTGTATCCTCTTATTATGTAGTATTTGTGTTTTACTGTGTTGCAGGCAGACATACTGCTATACTGTCAGATCACAAGGGTTTTGTCCAGGGCGTAGCTTGGGATCCCAAGAACCGTTATGTTGCTACGCTGAGCAGTGACAGGTTAGCCTTTTCAGATTTTTACCTTAAAAAAATAAGTTTGTTAAGAAACCCAAAGCAATCCTATTCCCAGTTGACTTGTTTTTGTGCAATATTTAACTGTCATAATGCATTGTTTCGACAACTCTTAAACTTTTTTTTTGTGTGGGAGGGGACAGCCAACTTTTCTGGGAAGCTTGCTTACAAACATGCTGATTTAGTTTGTAATTTCAGAAAGCAAAAATGTTGCGCATTCATAGATTTGCACACAAGGGTAAAAAAATATTAGTTTCAATTTCATGGTTAAGATACGCAAATACATAAGATTACTGTTTACCTGAAAAAGCGGCAAATTCCAAACAAATACGTAATCAATTTTCTTGACGTACATCTCATCCAGGACATGTGAAGCCAAACAACTAAATGAAGGTTATGTTTGGCTGCGGTATCCATGGAGATACGAATTGTATCCCACACCTGACTGAAGTTCTGCCTCTTTTCAAGTCGTCCATGTCAATATCTTGATGTTAGGGTTACCGTATTTCACCGCACAATCGTCACATATATTTTGCCAAATTGGATGCAAAAAATGGAAAGCGCTAATATTATTCAAGGAAAATTCCAGGGGTAAAGTTTTTTTTAAAACAAAAATTTTTTGTCGCTAACCTTATTTTTATTAAAGTAACTCAGTATTTTTGGCAGAACTATTAATGTATAAACTCTGAAACAATGACTAAATTTCTATAACTTACTTGACCTTGGAGGTTAGGTTAATTTCGTATGATAACTCAATTTTAATTAAATATGCACATTTGGTGGGAACATATTTCGTGATTTGCAGTATTTACCGGTAAAATGGGCACTTTTGGTTATTAGAAAACCGTTCAATTCAATAGTTTTCTAAGTTTTGTTTCTCTTGAAGATTTTGTTTTCGACTTCTGTGAGTCCACTACAGTTTATTACCGTTGCAGTGTTTACAAACTTCGTTTTTATTTTGCGATGTCATAGATATTACGTTTAGGTGGGAAAGTCCACGCGCAAGGCAAACACACAAGATGGCGGACTGTTTAACTAGTAACGCTATGTTCCACTTTCATTCCAGCAGAATATTTTGGTACTAACTATAATCTATTCTTGCGGCAACCATTTTGTTCTAATAGTGTCGCACTTCGTACTTGAGCGTAGTTAACATCTCTGATGCAGAAACTTAAACAGAACATTGCAGTGCGACGAGTGTGCGATGAAATACGTTATCTGCAATGGCAAGTACGGCAACTGTTATTTTTAGCGGCAGGCAGCAATATACAACACTGTGAAGTGTCTGGCCTCACCAGCACCTTTATAATGTGGTTTGTTTTAGTGTTTTGGGCCCTAGGCATATACATAAGGAATTTATATTTATTTTTCTCGTAGACTTAAAACCCCAGAAGATGTGTCAGTTTGCATTTAAATGCTGCCAGTCTGTCAAGACCACAGTTTTCTTGGTTACCATTCAGATATTAATGTGCAAGTGTAAGGTGGGCACGATTATGGCCTACAGTGTGGAGTCTTTGCCCGGCTTTCTGCATAAGAGGAGCTAGTTTTCACCATATTCAGTGCGTGTGAAATAGTGCTTCAAGTGTAATATTCCTTTTCATGTTTTTTTATATACTATATGTATTTTATTATGTCATTTTCGACCATTGGAATGTTGCACTTGTGCAACTGCCTGAAACATTCAAGGAAGAACTATTACTACAAGATATCTCCAACTTAATAACTAAACCACATGTTCATAGGGGACTTGTAAATGCAATTTATGTAATTTTGAAAATTCTTTATATAGCCTAAATGATTTATGCGTGGCAGCCAGGTAACTAGCTTAATATGAGATTTGTTAGAGGAGGTTAAAGTTGTAGTTTGTATGAGGGAAAGTGTGCATTTAATGGTGTCAATTTACTTGTATGACTTCAAATAACTTAATTCAGTTCAGGGTAAACTTGGAGACAGTTAATTTAAAGGTGAAATCATTTGAATTTAGCATCACTTGTCGGGTGTCATTTTAATCCTTATTCAATTTGCCAACTTTTTTCTCACTTGAATTTTCTTGGTAATTTTGTGGGCTGAAGTTTTATTCGTGTTATAAGATTTACTTATAGTTTACAGCCTCGGCCAAGAAACTAGGGGCGCGACAGGCTGGCGCTGGGAGAGGGTGAACAAAGACTTAGGAATGTGAGGATTTTTTTGGGAGTTGCAGTGACGTACTTTGAAACTGACTGCTCTCCAAGTTAATGTATCATTCCGCCAACAGCGGGAATTTAATTAAATATAAATATCTCATTTTAAGTGAAATATTTGCTTAACAAAAATAATAATACAGCATTAATTTTTATCAACTTTAGTTTGCACAGGTTGTATTGTGTAATTTTGTTTGTTTTGGCCTTGGTGAATTGAGAGTTCTCGGATGTTTGATAGTGGGAAACTAGTTCCCGTCTGCCATCTTGGTGGCTGGCGAGGATGAGTTTCTCAGCCCAGTCTTCTTACAGTCAGTCTGTTGGTAGGACGTGGCACTATGAGGGCGAAGTGGAAGTATCGCGATAGGCATTGCAGTTAATTAACTGTCTTAATTATTACTACCCTCAAACAGTTGTGGTGGTTCCACAAACCGTAGTTACAGTGGTTGCGATGTAGAGATGAGTTGTATTTTTCTGCAGTTGGATTTTTTTTGCTTCCCGTGCCCGATAACTCTGTCACATCACAGCCATTATGTGTTAGTCAATATTTCGGCTGCCACGCACATTTTATCTACAACTGCATTATACTCTTCAATTTTTTTTTGGAATTAAAAGTGATGAAACGGCCAGGAACTTCACCTCTTTCATTTCTTTAGGGCTCGAACCCACGAACTTACCCTAGATTTTAAGAGGTGTTCTACCGGCAGGTATTAGGCCGAGAGCAAATGTGGACGTGCGTTGCACATAATTTAACAAATTAATATACTGTATAAACTATCAGTACCACCACAACACTAACAGCAGGAAGGTTGCAACTTCTGCAGTGTTAGTATTTGTAGGATGGTATTGTATTAATTTTAGCAGAAAATAAATGGAACCTAAAGAAAATTATGTTATTAGTAGGAAAAATTAAATAACTAGAACAGAAATACATACAAGGTTTCGATGTAACTTTCATTGCTTCACGAATGCAAAATAAATTGAAAATGGGGAGATCTTGTATATTCCAATAATTATTCTAAATGTTATTACAATTTTACAAGACTGTCAGTTTAAAAATGCAGGATTGTGAATTATGCACACACTTTCCACAACACTTAAATCTGAAATTTTCAAAATGAACTTGACCTAATGATGAAACAATGAAATCATGCCCCTAGTGATGATGGGACTTAACGGATGTATTTTGTTGTCGCAGAACTTGCAGAGTGTTCAACGTGCAGACAAAGAAAGTGGTGTGTAGAGCCAGTAAGGCTCCCTTGCCCGTGGCCGAGGGTTCTGACTCGGAGCTCGACGGGAAGCCGTTGAGACTGTTCTACGACGACACACTCAAGTCCTTCTTCAGGCGTCTTTGTTTCTCCCCGGACGGAGAGCTGTTGTTTGCTCCGTCTGGGATCATAGAGTCCCCAGATGCCAACAAGCATGGCAATGCAACCCATGTTTTCATGCGCCGTATGTTCAACAGGTAAACTATGAAGCTGCTTGTTCTTAAGAATGTCAGCACTTGTACGTTACAGGGACAACACTTTACAGTAGAGCCCACATTTTGACGTCGCTGTTTTCCAGGAAGAGATAGTTATGTCTTTATATGTGTTGAGATCGAGACATTTGTAAAATCTACTACCAGAGAAAGTTGACACGACCTAAGTCATGTGTATCTGGTAATTAAATGGGTTTTATCAGTTCTGTAAAGTTTCTTTATTTCAGTTATTTTGTTGGGATTTTAAAAATAGTTTAAAAGTTTTTCAGGATTTTATGTATATTTGGCCTTATCCAACTAATCCTGCCAAGAACCGGAATCATAGATTCTTTTCCAGGGATTATTTTCATAGTCGTTGCCGTACTGTTTACCAGCAAACCCCCCCCCCCCCCCCCCCCCCCCCC
>PNEQ01002542.1:6329-19460 GCA_003012365.1 Medauroidea extradentata
TTTAAATTCATCTTTTCAAAATTCAATATAAATATAGTCAAGGAATTTTAAAGTAGAGTCATTTGATTATTTTCCTGGCTTGTTTGGTTTCAAATTGACCACAGTAAAATTTTAATTATTTTTGTTGATATAACTTTTTCTTGTATTTTGACCAATTTTTGAGTTTTGGCAATTTTAGCATATTATTAAATTTTCCCTGTTGAAGTGAGTAACTTCAGGTGTTGCAAGCTTCTCCAGGCTGTAGGATTTCTGGCGCCGACGTTGTGGTTGATCGCTTGCTTCATGGAATTCTCTCCATGACGTAGGTTATTGACGCACGTAGGTCAGCCATCACAGGGGGTTGTTTAGGGTATTGCGCCGCGAAAGTAGTTCCGCTGTTGCGCACTTTTGTCCCTAATTATTATATTTGTGTGGATAAAGAATTTTCTTTCAATGTAAGACCTATAAACGGAAATTTTGGAATCCTTTGTGATCTGTTTTAAGGGTAATTTTGCGGGTTTTGTTAAATTTTGGATACTGTTGTATCACTCCGCAGTGTGCGCTATTTGTTACCATGTCCGTTGCCGTGAGAGGGCAGTTTGTGCTGGGCGCTGGCCCGAGGCGGAGGTGAGTGGTAGAGCAGTTGGTGCCGGGCGCTGGCCTGATGAGGTCGTTAGTGGTAGGGCAGTTGGTGCCAATAAGTGTTTCATCATTACCTTGTTTTTTGTTCAACTCACGGTCAGACATGGTAACGCCGGACAGCTGACGGGTTTATTTGTGTTTGGTAAATAACCGCCTTTTATAAGAAACTTACCGAATCCAAACATCTGTCAAAGTTAAAGTAAAAATAAATCAACAGTTGACTGAGTAAGTGAGTTGTTATTGGTGAAATCACGATGGTTGGTTAACCCTGAAAATAAATCAAACTGAGCTATCCGGCGCACTTCACATAACATAACCTCAACACCCACGCCGAGTGACAACAAACAATAACAATAGACCACAGCAACACGCAGCAGACGCAAGGACGCGTCACAATGTACATTATCACTGTTAATAACTTGTAGATAGTTGCACATACAAATATATTGTGTGTGGACATGACATTTAGTTGGTCAGACCAGCTTCGTGGGATGGCAAGCCATGGCACAACTACTGTACGAGTATCAGGTGTAAGTACTTGTGCTTGTGTCTCTGATATTATATTGTAAACTTAGCAGCCTCTTTCCTACAATTCCGTTACTTAATATTAGGTTTAGTTCTTTTTTTACGTATATACCTAAACATAACATTTTGGTTTGCAGTGGCTCGCAATGTACAATGAAAATAAATTGTCATTAAGATTAAAAAGTCAATAATTGAGTTGGTAAAACACTAAATTCTGGAATTTCTCATAATGTAGACGAATTTTCCATTTCCAGATTTACTCGCATTATCGCCGCGTGTTAATTGACCACAATTTTTGGCCCAAAAATGTGGTTACTGCTGTTATATGGTGTTTTTAAAAATATTTACATTAAAATGTTTTTGGTGTAAAAAAAAATTATATATTTAACTGTCCATAGTGTGACCATTTCTCCAAAAACAAAAGAAAACATTTCTTGGGTGCATAGCAAACATGGGGGAAAAACTATAATATCTTTTTAATCCATTCATGTGCTTCACTCAGTTGAACTAATTTAAAACAATTCCACATAAGATGTTTACACTTTATGGTCACTGCCATTTTCTCAATTACATGTATGTTATTATTTCCAGTGTAAGAAGTTTATAAAGATATCTGATTCATGTTTAAAACGTCAGAACTCTCCGGACGCTTCTATATTATCAATAGTGCATCATCAACCAGTAAGCATGACTCATCGTGTCTTGCGACAGGTCATAGCATTTAGAGGATCTAGGTCCATGCACCGTGAAGCTGTGGTACCTAGATGTACGGTTCAGCCATCATGTCTTGTAGGCATTAAATACGAGGATCTAGCTGTGCGTGCTGGCATACCGCGCTCCTGTTGTTCTATCAAAGTTTGCAACTGTAGCGTTTCACAGGGAATGTCAGACAAAAATTTTTCTAGCTTCCACATTGATACCATTCTTTGTAAGATCACAGCAGCTGGTCCCTCGGAAAACATTATAACAGAGTTTTACTGTATTGTGTTGCCTGTTGAAGATGATAGGTGCGGCCAGTACGCTGGTTTTTAAAATACTGCTTTAAGCCTTTCAGAATAATGATACAGTCATTATGTCAGTAAATATGGTAGTATCAAAGAATTCAATTTGTAATCCCTGTTTTGAAGTAATGCTACGAAGCTAGCACAACTGTGATTTTCGTGTAATCAGGCATCCGTTGACCGTGTTTAATTCAAGAAATGTACAGATGACTTAATAATTCGGAAGACTACGAAAAGTAACACAAGTTTCCTTGATCTCCAACAATATTCATGAACCAACCATCATCTTGTCACTTACAATATTTTTATATTGCCATCTTGTCATCCTCTTACTTTGCCAATCCAACGTTTTAAAAACAAACATTGCCTGTAATTTATTCTGTCCGCATGTGTCTTATTGTGGCGTCATCTCTCTGATGGCTCCGTCCCCACCTCTATCGTTCAGTATGCATTTAATTTGTTACTTCATTCTGAACTCGTTTATTTGTTCCACATAGCACTATCAGTTTATTTTTTATTGACTTATTCCACTCTCTCTCTTAGTTCTTTGTTCCCATATTGCTCGTCTCTGAACTCACGTCTCATTCATCACTATGTGTGTGTCTGATTCATTGCTGCGTTCACACATGTATTATTGTGCTTTCATCATCTTGCACACAACTTTGTCTCAGTTTTGTGTATTGCACCTTACGTACCCTGTTCATCACAGCACCAGAATATCAGGTAAAATACGTATTATAGTCTGTCTCGTGTAACTTTCCATATGTTGATATTTCTCTTGGGAGAAATGTGTCTGGCAGTTCCATTGTTTGGAGATTTAAACCTACCTGGCTTTCTGGAAAAGCACAGTCTGCACAATCCTATTTACAGTTACTTTTTCTCACAAGTGAACTGTCAAAAAGTAGAATACTTAGGTGGGACAGACTATAGGTTGTGGTCTGTGGGATTATTTAAATAGAAACAAATGTAATACACGCCTGTGAAAACAAAGATTTTACCACTTTGTGCATTGAAAGAACTTGGTACAGTATTTTTCACTTCTCAGTGGTAGTAGTACTGTACTTTTGGATTAGCTGTCTTGAATGATTCACAAAATGTGTAAACTTTCCTTGTGGAAATTAATTTGTTTTGTACCTTACGACTCAAATTTCACAAAAATATTAGTTAACATTTTTAACTTTTTTTGTGAGTCTCATTGAAATAGTAACCGCTACAATAGCCTGAGGTTCGAGATATAAGTATTAATCATACTCATATTTTCATCTCTTCATTACAGTACTTAGAAGTAGAAATTTGTAAACAATTCCTTCTCAGTGCTTGTATGAGACCTGAGGATATCTCACCTTCAACGTGTTAACATTTGTAGGTCGAGCGGTTTGCGATGTGCTTTGTTATGTCAGTCTGTCAGTGAACTCTTTTGAATTGAATAGTGATCGTTACACTGTGTAGTGTATGTTGATTTGAGTGGCTTGCTGAAACTTGTAAAACAAAAAATTAATTTCTGGCACTGTTTCACTACGGTAGGTAATAAAATTGGTAGCTGAAATGTGCCTTAGACTTCCTGTTGCATGAATACATGGTGGATGTTAAGTAGTGTTTAGTTTGCCTAGTTTGTGTTGTTAGTTTCCCTCCGAGCCTCTATTGTAGAGTTGTTGGAGTCTAATATTAGAGGAGCCTGTGATTACTTCTCCCAGTAAGTGCGTGTGTGTGTGCGCAGCTGTGGCAGGGACAAGGTGCTAATACTGTGGAACATTGTGAAGCGCAGCAAGGTGCGCACGCTGGCTCTCTACGAGTCCTTGGAGAGTGTGGTTGTGCTTCCAGCTACGCTGTCTTTCCCGGGCATACAGACACCCGGGGGAACTCTCGTTGCTGTCGCAGGAGAGAAAGGTTAGTCTGGTAGGGGTATATGGAGATCATGGCTCGAGCCACTATACAAGGTCATTTTGGGCTCCTGGAATCTACTGCAGTATGAGACCAGGTACGCAAGTCTCAATGAAGCCAGTTTTGTACTCTATGTTTTTTATCTGTCGCACAAGACTGTACGTATTTAATCAAATAGAGGTTTTTCTTTTTTCCTTCAAAACAACAGAAAATTTAGGGTTGACTAGAACTGTGCATTAAGGAAAATTGGTGATAAACACTGAAAATGTAATTTTTTTTACTTTAGCATAGTACTAAATCTTACAAAATCCAGATTTATTAAAGATTTTCATTCCATACCGGCCAACTTTTACGGATTGTCCGTAAACTGTACAGAAAGTACATACCGTATTTGCCGGCATGTAAGACGACAATTTTTACATATTTTTGGCCCTCAAAAATTGCTACTCGTCTTATATGAGGGTGCAAAAATTTTTGGTAGCCAAAAATCGTTTGAAAGCTAAGCTGTAAGCTGTGGAGTTGTATGATGTTTCAAGGAATTGCATTTTTCGTCACACATGAAAACGAGTGCCCCGTTTATTTTAATAAAATTTACGGTACGAGATTTTGATGAGCGTCATTCATAATAAAGGACTCTTCCTCGCAGCGAAGCGGCGATCGATGCAAGCGCGTGCCGAGATAATTAGTCTCGCCAGCCTACAACTCTCGGGCGGAGAAAATGAGGATCTAGGTCCGCATGCTTTCATCCTTTGTCTCGCAAGCACAAGACTCTCGGGCGGAAAAAATGAGGATCTAGATACCGTACCACACATTCATGTGTCTACTGTCTAGTGCTAGGCTGGCGGACAACAGCGCACAGGAATGCGATGACCTTGCGAGCAGCTGTTGTTGCCCGGTGATGCCATGTAGTGCGCGGCGTGCCTTAGGCCGGCGTTGCCAAGTCGCGCACACCTTTCGGCAAATGGCGATATCGCCGGCCGCTGCCGTGCATTTCCTTGGCTCTTGGGCGCGCGGAGGGCGGTAGTAGCCAATGTTATTCGTTTATTTGTCTATTATGATGTTTAAATGCTGGTAATAAATGCATTGAAAATATATAAACTAATTTTTAAATGTTTCAGGCAAAGGAAAAAAATATTTTTCTGTCGGGAATTTCAAAATTAGTAATTTACTTTTTTTCAAGATTTTGTACCTTCAAAACCATTACTCGTCTTATATGCGGGGTCGTCCTATATGCCGGCAAATACGGTACTGTACATTTTACGGTTTTACGGAGGACATGGAAATTTTACGAATTTTGGGATGTTCAACATTGTTATGTGTACATTTCTGCCATTAATTACAAATTAATAGCCGACAAATATGTTTTGCACAAGCATATCAACGTTAAACATGTTTTACAGTGTTGCTTCTCTCTGCTATTGTGCATAAACATTTGTAAAATCAGTTTTTACTGTGAATTCAGCAGTTGGTCACAATGAACACTACAGGAACCAATAACAAAATTCTGTATATATTTTGTTCCCAGTTTCTTATTAGTGAATTTGATAGCTAACAGCTAATCTGTGGTTTTCTTGTATGCAAATAAATTGCTTTCATGACAGGTTAAACTTTTTCCCTTTAGTTCGTCATATGTGTATAGATTGCATTTGGTAATTGGTTTTGAGTTTCATATTCTCAGGGAGAATTTGTGGTAAAATTAAAAATTTCCTCCTATTGAAGGGCAAATTTAAGGGTCGTCATATATTCTGATAGATACTGTACACAATTTTAAAGGTTGGTCTATTTATTTAATTATTACTGGTAATACTTATTTTATTTATTGTCAATTTCTGCAGCTTTAGTAAAGTTTATGTATATTGTTTAAAGAAAAAATTTCTTTCTTCCTTTAAAATTGTAACTGAAATTCAGTAAAATCTCGTTGTTACGACCCTTCTTTATTACGACTATCCATATTTTTCTATCCTTTTCTGAGGAAACGTGAAAAAATTCGGGTCGAAAAAGTCGGAAATTTAATGAAAAATATATTTGTTACTATTGTTAATCTGCATTGCATTTTCCTTGGCAAGTGCTGTTCTGTAAGAAACGCACTGCTAAAAATAGATAACACCCCTCCTGATGGTCCAAGCCAGCCAATACCCATTCACTCCCCTCACTCCCCTCACCTTCTTCCCCTCACCACAGATTGTGCTTGTGTGCGTGCATCAACTTCACTTACATGAAACTAGAGGGAAAAATAGATGAAATATTGCTGGATTGTTTTCTTTTTTGCTTCTTTTACAGTCAAAGAGTGTGTCATGCTGGTCCTTTTTTACTCCAAGATGAATTGCGGGGGGAGGAAGGAACATGTTGTGTTTCTATCCCCCCCAGTGGAGGCGCAGTTTAGCTGTAGCTGCGAGCCTGCGACTTATACGAGCATGGCTTAACCTGCCTACTGCAGAGAGTTGAGGAGAAGGCCGGCAGGGTGGTTGTTAGTATCGCACAGCCGTCTGCTTGTCACCACATGCCACCCCAGTCACATCGGATTCGGTTGTGAAGTAGGTTTTCAAGTAGCCCCTGTCAATGAAGACTTTGGCTATTGCTCCCACTGTTTGTTGAGGTTACGAAGAGTGGAGCATATATGTTCGTCTCTGATGATGACTGTACGATAGTGATTTCTTGGCATGGTGTCGGTGGTAGCTGTCAAAATGGAGGTATTGCAGGTTATTGGTCAGCTTGGTGTGCTTAGAGGTGTGAATGGTGCCATTCTGTAGGGTTAACTTAACATCTACAAATATTGCATGTGTTTGAGAGTATGACCAGGTGCATTTGAGAGGGCTGTGAGTATTCAGGTTTTCCAGGAATTCAGTGAGATTGGTTTCTGTAGAGGTCCAGATCATGGAGATGTCATAAATAAAACACATCCAGCAAAATTATTTGGTGGTTTGGTTTTAATGGTGATGTATGTGATTACGGATGTAATGGTATGTTAATCTCCATGGCCAATGCAGTTAAGTTCAAAATAATTGTTTATCTAATGAGCATTTTAAAATAATCTAAGTAGGTATAAAAAGGTTAGAAATGTGTTTTTTTAAAATTGGTTTTTAATAATAAATATAGACAAGTGTTTTACAAGCATTATTTTTAATCTGGAAAAACTATAGTGAAATGAATAACTTTCATTGTACCAATTAACAGCCCAATTCTTTTGTGTTGTTGTAACGTTAACATATCCTGCCATTTGTAGCAGCTCACGCGTCTTGACTACCTGAGGCTCCAACACAACTGAAACCAGGACTAATATCATACGAGGTTAATTTATTAACAGTTCTTGTCCCCATCAGTTCCTTTATAGAATGGCTCGTTTACTACTTGTTTCCCACAACAGACTGCAGCACCTCTCTAGACAGTTTCGTAAACTACACATTTCCACCTCATTTCAAGTCATTCATGGTGTTTGTTTTGCTACTACGGTAGTTATTTTATTAATGTTTGAACTGTATTTAACAATTGTGAGCAGACATACGTGCAAGCATGCATTCGCACAGACATGTACTGTATGTTGACTGTACTTGTATAATGTCAGGGGTACGTGATGGAAGGTGTGTGTGCAGGCGTGGTGAGAGTGTGGAACGTGGAAAGTGGACGTGAGGTGTACGTACAGGACAACTCTCTAGTGTCAGCTGCAGCGGAGGAAGGTGGCTTAGCTGTCACCCAGCTACTGCTGTGTTCTGCTCACGACTTGTTGGCTGTGGTCTCTGCTGACCACAATATAGTGTTGCATCGTCTACCTTCCTTCCTCTGTTACAAGCAGGTGAGCATCATATCACATCACATCACTCGTACATGTACTCCTCTATAAATAGTACATTTACCATATTTTATATGTGACCACATTGATATTGTTTTAATGGCTCTATCTAACATTATAGAGTGGATATGGTATGTTCCTGATGTGAACAGCGCTGAAGTGTACGAAAGCAGTGATTTGAAGTGGTTGTTATCAGGAACCATCAGTAATAAAGAAAATACAAAAATTTTACACATCCTGTCAAAATTAAAGTACTGTAGCTACATTAAAAATATGCTAATTAATTTTTATTTATGTGTTGTGTTGTAATGTTACAGTTATTAATATTTCATCAAGCTGTTACATTTCACAAGTGTTGCTTTTACCAGACTAGGTTTTGATTGCACAATGGGTTGAAAAAATTAATTTAGGGTATGCACTGATTTCACTCCACTCAGGGGTAGTCTTAAATTCAGTAAAAAATATTTCCTTAAGAATCTGTTAATTTTGAGAAAGTTGTCTTCCATTCGGGAAAATATGGTATATCTCTTGCCCTCTCAGTGGTGCTCTGGTAAGTTATATCACACTGTCTTTCTCACTCTCTCTCTCTCTTCCCAACAATGGCCAGGATTTGGTTTTTTTATTTGTGCGGGGAGGGGGGGTTGCTGTGTAGCAAAAAAAAAAAATATATATATATATATATATATACACAAAATTTTTGTTTATTTACTTTATTACAATTTATCACATACGGAACAAATAACAAAAATATAATGTTATGCGACCTGCAAGTCAAGCGCACCGCTGGTTTTTGTATTCGTAGGATTGATTGTTGGACCCTCAAATATGGTAATGTTCTCATGTGGAAATAGAATAGATACAGAATATAATCAATATCTTCTCAAAATTCATAAGACAAATTTTTTAAAATGTTTTCATTTAAAATAAACTTAAACAGTCTGCCTCTTCATTGTAGATTTATTTTACTTTTTTCTCCAAGGGGCTTTAACACTCCCCCCCCCCCCCTGCTACGCCACTGAGCCTGATGCTCTGCTCATTTTAAAATCACAATTTTTTTTTGGCAAGTTAGCAACAATGTTGCTACTGCTCTGCCATGTTGTGAACCTTTCTACATCATGCCAATCAAGTAAATATATTAGAAAGTATTAATTAATCATGTTCTCTTATTTTACATATTCCGCAAGATTTTAATTGATTCTTATGAAATAATATTCTGACTGAAATTCCTTGTGACCACTTTACTTGTACACGTAATTTTCAGGGTGTGATTTTTGTCAACGGTGCCGTGAGAATAGATCAACTACAATATCCAGTAACTTGTCCAGGTGATATAGGCACACACCAGTCATATACTTTCTGCCATGTGGCATGTTGGCTCATTGTGGATGTACGCCAGCCAACACTAACCATTTTGTACCGTCCCCTACATAGGGGCTAGCATCTCGACCACTGGTGACTGTTACAAAATTACATAAACAAGGTAAAATGGGTGACGAATCCCTATAGATTTGCAAGGGCGCTAAGGCAAAAGTAGTCCTCTCTCGAAAGTAACTCAAACTCGTAACTTCAAACACTTCAGTAAAGTAATACCAATCAAACATCAATAGCAGCAATCATAATCACATTAATTTTCCAAACAAGAAAAGGTAAACTGTAACTACATTAGACCCCCGATTTTACGAACCCTGGATTTAACGAAGGTAGCGATTCTACGAATACAATCTCAGGAACCCTCAAAAAATAACAAAATTATATGACAATGAATAAAACATACTGTACCTAATTCACGGCATTAAAATATGAATTGTAGAGTTGCAGTTATTACTTGGCATGTCACAATATTAAAAATAAAATAAAAATAGCGAAAATCCGTTAAAAAATGCGGCAGTGACAGTTTGAAAAATGCGCGGCGGCGGCGCCTGTGCCAGGCAGGCCGGCCTGTCTCCAACTGCGACGTATTAGGATCTATATTGAGGTTGTACTATAGACGCAAAGTTCCAGCGCATGCGCAAATGCTCATATAACTATAGTAGAGCCTCCATCTAGGCTGTTTCACGACGTCTTATATCTCTCTCGTCTCGTGCCGAATGAGTTAACTTTTTTACACGAACCCTGTAAATACGTAATAGCGTGATATTTTTCTTTATTGCGTTAACACCATACGTACTTAAAACAGTTAACTTGGCGCATAATTTGCTTAAACAATGCGTTACTGCGTGTCGTAAAACGTGCGTTTCACAAGTGAGCACGATAATATCGCTACCTATTCGCCAAGTGCAGAAACATTTGTCTCAGGGTATGTCGAACTTAGAAAATAAATAGACGTTCGTGTATTACGTAATCCCGGAACTCCTAATTTATTTTTACTGCATATACTGACTGTGAAAGTGATTATTTTCATTCACTTATACATGTAATTCTCGACGATTTTAGGTAAGAACGTCACAAAATGGCGTCTTTGGAACAACGTCACAAAATGGCGTCTTTGGAACAACGTCGATATATGCTACGGTGCCGCTATCTATCAGCCATCTTGTGAACGTTCGTACAGTTGCGCTATCTGTCTGCTCTGCACGTTACTAGTATCTACGTTCTCGTACAATTCTTCAACAATGTCGAGGGAATGTTTTTACGTTAAGTTATATAAAACTGCGCAATGAATAAATACATCCGCTTGTTCCTTCTTTCTTTGGTGAATAATTTACAAGGGCATTTTACTAGTAAGGTATGCCTACTTTTTTTTTCCATTAAATGCTACGCAAATCGGGCTATTCGCTCGTGAGAAGGCACTCTACAGCTCGGTTTTCTCTTTTTTTTTTAGGACAAAGGTCGATCATATCTATTGTTTAGCGGTGTTCTTTTGATCGTAAGACGTATGCCTATTGATATAAATTTATATTTCAATTATCACTTGCGTTACTTTTCCGTTAAATGCTACGGAAGTCGGTCTATTCGCTCGAGAGAACACACTCGGAATCTCAATTTTCTCATTTTTTGGGGACAATGGTCGGTCATATCTACCGCTCAACAGTGTGACGTCTGGCTACTAATATCAATTTATGTTTACATTATTACGTTAGTCAATTTCCCGCAAAACGCTACGGAAGTCGGGGCCTAGAGACACTTTGCTGAAAAAACACAATTTTAAAATTTTCTGTTACGGGGGTGGCGGGGGGGGGGCAAAATAAGCCGCTATCGAATTTACGAAGGTAGCGATTTTACGAATGCGATGAGAGGAACCGTGAGTATTCGTAAAATCGGGGGTCTAGTGTACAACTTCAACTTCAAAGAAAGATCAAATATCGTATTCAGTCCCAACAGGGATTCATTCAAAACTCAAGATCAAATAACAAAACATCAACATAACCACTAAACATTTTACAAACTCAAATAATCAGCAACACAAATCAAAATTTTAGAAATGAAAAATATAAAAGTACAGAAATAACATTAAACATTAACTTTATGAATTACTATAAACAGGCGTGCAAAAGTATCAGTTAATCTGTCAATCTGAACAGTATGACTCAGTGAAGCCCTGATTGAGAGTACTGCAAAGGGTGTAGCGAAAGACAAAGACAAATATTACACATGTGCTAGCCCTATCCTTTAGTTATAGGAAACTAACTTCAACAATAACAAAAACAATGCTGAGTCCCATACCTCAGTAGCGAATTCACAATGCGACCACAAGTCTGAAAAAACCCCTATACTTATAGGTGGTAAACTTCAGGGGGACACACGCCCCGAAACACACATACACCACGGGAACACACCCCCCAAAACACATACAGCAGCAAAATCTACCGAGTCCCAACCCTTGGTAGTATCCATACAATACCTATCACCCTAACACAGTTTCAAAGCTGGCACATACAGTCCATGAAAATTACTCAATCCAAATATTATAAATTATCTGCTATAAATTTACTTTCTCTGCAGAGGTCTAACCTTAAAAATTACACGCCAGCAATTATTAATTAATAAATACGAACAAAACTAAAACTATTTAAATGTCTGCCCCCCCCTCCCCTTTCTTTATCTCTCTGAATACTGAAAATATAGAAGTTACCAGAAGTTAAACATTGAAAATCCGAATGCGAAAATTTAACCTGAATTACTGATCAAAAGTAAAAACACAAACGAGACACTAGGACTTCAGCCATTATGCTACGGGACTTCCAAAGAAAAATTTCTTGTTGTACGGCGCCATTCACTTGATTGCGCTAGTGTATCGCTAAGTTTGTTGGACTCTCTGCACCTGTGTCTCTGCTTAATTCATGTCAAGTCTATGGCGGAGAAACGTCATGTTTGCATACTGCGTCGTAAAATGTTCCAGACTAATACGAGTGGATTGCTGGATCACAAGGTACGTGTTTCTATTCACGTGAAACGTTCAAAACGTAGCTGCGGAGAATATACAGATGTAAAAATAAAGTCAATATATTAGTAGCTGGAAATTTGAAGTGTCCAAAAGTCTGGTGCATCGTAAAAACTTGCCGGTCAAACCGACAAGGTCGGTTCAATTTTGTAATAAACACCTGGCGGGACGTAAAACAATAGAGAAATTCAATGTTGACATAACGTAGGAGGAGCTGCTTGTAGTGGAAGGAAGGTTCTGTGATACAGTAACGTAGAGTGAAAGCTGTACAGTAAAACCTCGTTAATTCGAACTCGGTTAATTCGAAATGCTATATAAATCGAAGCCATCGCTCGGTCCCGAACGTGAGGATAGGATTTTACATGCTACGAAGTTTGGTTAGTTCGAAATTCGGTTAATTTGTAATTCGAAGCTTTTTTCTGGCCCAATCAGGGATCAAGTCCCAGTAATTCGAAGTCATTTTGATAGAGAAGTCAGTAAAGTGTGCGAAATCTAAGAATAATGCTGCGTCATGTGGCTTTGTACAGCCCTGGCTTTGTCTCCGTTACCGAGCCTGCCCGTGTCGCGCTGACCTTGAGGCTTCCGTGCTGTCTGCTTGTGCACTGCGCTCGAGTTCGAATGAGTGTGTGTGTGTGATGATGCGTGAAAAGAGAGAGGAAAAGAAGAATGGAAGGCAGGAATGGCACATCGTGCGACAGCCTGATGCTGTGTGATATGACGATCACGTGATTTTGTGCTTTCCTCCCACACTGTGAGCTGATACAGTTACGGTAAGACACGTGCGTATGTGCCACGAGTCTGGAGTATTTCAGTGGCCAGGGAGAAGCGGAGTGAATGAGTGGAGGAGAGGATGAGGAAGAAGGTAGCCTGGTCACACTGCGTCAACCCCCCCCCCCCTCCAGTCCGAGCTGGTTTATTTTTAGAACTTCTCCGCT
>PNEQ01002542.1:27881-39414 GCA_003012365.1 Medauroidea extradentata
TTCTGGGTTGGGGGGGGGGGCAAAATAAGCCACTATCGAATTTACGAAGGTAGCGATTTTACGAATGCGATGAGAGGAACCGTGAGTATTCGTAAAATCGGGAGTCTAGTGTACTACTTTAAAGTTCCTTGACTATTTTTATATTAAAATTTTGAAAGGAGGAATTTAAATTAACATGTCCGCAATTACTAAGTTATTGAATTCTGTTGTATCATACCGGACACCTGACGAACTCACCCTGAAAATGCATATGGCCTGTTATGAAAGATTTACGTTTAAATTTAAATAAAAAAATAAAAACACTTTATAAAGATTAAACCAAGATGGGGAAGTGGCTGAACACTTCACAACATATACACACTACTTATCCCTTAAAAGAGTACCTGATAAAAACCTGCTTCTGTTTGCAAACCTTCTTTGTGACATAATGCTGCAAGAGAGTTTATCTCGCTTTCTGGTACATCCAACTTACTGTCCAGCAGGTTCTCGAGTATGTGTAATGCGTTTACACAATCGTCTTTGGAGGGCCTCACCGTTCTCTCTTCCTCTCTTTCTCCGTCATCCGATGAATCCGGTTGACCCATGAAGTCGTTATCGCTACATTCACCCGAGACCGCCACTTCATCTGCAGCACAAACGTCTCCTCGTAGGTGCAATCTGGGGCAATCCTTGTCCACGTAGCATCATCACACGGTGCACTAAAGGAATTGAAGCAGCCGGGCTGGGGTGCCGACGAGGTCCTGGCTGGGACTCGGTTACCATAAGGTCATCCGGGAAGTCTGGGTCATCCACGTCTTCATCACACACAGCAACTGGCAGAGGAAGAGAGGGGGCTTCGCTGACAATGAAGTGGGCATGCCGGAAACAGTTACGGATGGTTTCAGAACTGATTTTGTTTCATGCTGCCTTGATTTCCAGCTTGGCGTTGAACACGTCCCACTTCTTCAACTCCAACCCCACATCCAGATCTCTCACGACACTCGCAGTCCGCCTGTTTGCGAAGTGCATCTTCATGCACCTGATGAAGCTTTGGTCAAGGAAGTTGCAAGGCACTAGTGGTGTTTGCCGTTAAAAATATCAGCTCAATGTTTCTGAGATTCTTGATGTCGGGATGGCCGGGGCAGTTGTCAACAAACAGCACAATCCTGCAATTTTTACAAAATTTGAACCCAGCGCGTAAACATGGCAGACGTAACCCTGCCTTTTGTATTGTAATCTTAAATTGCAAGGCAGCGTCGTGTGGCCCTTGAAGGTCCGAGGTTTTTTAAATTTCCCTATTACAAGCGGGTTTCTCTTCTCACTGCCGTCCATGTTCGCGCAAAGCAGGACTGTGAGGCGGGTTCCTTTCTTCACTTGCTGCCTTTGCATGGGTCCCCCTTTACCGCAAGAGTCCGGTCTGGGAGAAGATTGAAAAACATCGCTATTTCATCAACGTTGAAGATGTTAGATGGTTTGTAGCGTTTCAAAATGCTCTGGAGCACAGGCAGCCACTTTTCCACAGATCCAGCAGGGATCGCCTCACTTTCGCCGGAGATTTTATGGCTGCTGATTACTGTATATGGCAATTTTTAAACCGGCCTAGCCATCCTCTCGATGCCTTGAACTCCAAGCCCATCCTCAAAGCGAGCATGTCTGCCTTCTGCTGGATCATCGGGCCGCTGACTGGCACACCTTGTGCTCTTTGTTGAGCGAACCAGTCAAACACTGCCTTTTCCAGATCGGAACTCGTCGACCCTTTAAGGCTCTTAGCCTTGACATTGCGTCCTTCCCTCTTCACAGCAGCGATGTTGGTGTCCTTATTCTTCAACATAGTGAAGAGTGTTGAGCCCGAGGTGATGTGCCGCCGTGCTACCTCCGCTTTGCTCGTCTTATTCTGTTCCACGTCCTTTATGATCTCTGTAGAAGAGTGAAGGCTTTACGCTTGGTTTCACTCATCTCGTCGACAAATCAGAGTAGTAGTCCAAGGTTGTAACCGATAAATGCAAGCAGGGATCGTCAATAAATCGAAGCACAAAAATTAAAAACCAAAACCATAAACAAAATCGTAAGCAAATAAAACTTCGCAGATGTCGTCAATAATCAATTCAGTAGTAGGTTCCAATCCAAATAAAAAATCAAAATTTAAAATAACAAAGCTGAAAATGGTAGTTAAAACAAGACTTAGGAGACGTAACCGAAGCAGAATAATGCACAACAGACTGAAGGCTGAAGTTGTGATGCGCGTGGAGGTTCGGGTAACAAAGAGTAACTGTGATTTGGCACAACATGAAACTTGCCCTACCATTGGCTGCCCTTGTGGCTATTCACGTACAAAGGACAAAATGTTTGGATGTGAAAATGTACGTCATTAGCTTTCACGGTTGCTAAGTGCACAGAAAATATATGCTGTTCATGGTAAAATGAACACTTTTCAAAATCACTTCCATGGCAATATCAATCAATACATATATTTATTTTGTGGTGGCTTCGGATGTAAAATTGTACATACTGTAGTTAATTCGAAAAGTATACTGTACTTTGTTTAATATAAAAATGGAAATGTTTGCGGAAGAATACAAATTGGCCGAGGGAAAAAAGTAACTATAGGTGGTCAAAAGTGTTCACTTTACCATGAACAGTGTATAGCATAGTGGTGGTATACAGTGATAGGATACGAAAGGGGACTGGAGGATGAAGTAGCAAGTGGTGGGCGGTAAAGGGACGGACAGCACAGCATCTTTCTACCTACCACCGCTACAATCACATGTTTACAAAACATGTTTGTGCCACGTGCACAGTGATAACGTAGTGATAAATATATCAGAATTTCCTTATGCAGTTGACATCCCGCTGCGCATTCCCTCATAACTCTACACCACCGGCCATGCACTCATTGACTTTACATATTACAGTCGGCCCTCCTTATCGGCGGTAATTTGTTCCAGGAAATCCGTGAATGTGCAAAACCTCGTATATATTTAAAACACCATAATAAACTACATAAATCACCATATGCAATTTATGGGATTGTTTCCCTACCTACTCTAAAATACGACTCTATATATGCGAATACAGATGGTCAGTACGTTCGGGAAGTACTCCATAACATTTTAAATAATATAAATATCAAATAATGTGTGCAGCACGCACATGTTAGATACAGCGACAGCAAGGCCAGCAACTGTGAATTGGCAACAGCGCGCGTCAAGACAGGTGGTCGGCCGCCGCTAATATTGCCAACACATCACGGAGCGGCGTGATGTGCCAAGCGATGTACCATGCTATCTGTCCACCCTTCGCGGCCAAGGACATGCACTGAGAGGAGCGAGAACCGACGTATTGCACGACATGTGGTAACACGTAATTTTTTATGTGTTATTGAGTACTACAGGTACAGTCTTTCATTATGCTGCAGACCATTGAATCACGTGTATCTGCACACAGCGCACTGCCACTCCGCGAAGCAGATACTGTGGCTGACGCAACGAGTGTCGAGAGCGAGACTCAAGGAGCGAGACTAGCTGGCTGCGACGCTAGCAGCTGCTCGTGTACCGGCAGCGGCGAGTGGCGCGCTCGTATGTTCGTAGACCATGTGGCGCCAGGGAAATAATAATTGTCAAACATTTATTATTTATATTTTGAGTTTTTTTATTATTTTAAACAGCGGTTGACGATAACCGCAGTTGATGATAACTGCAGATGCGACGTCTGCTGATAAGGCTACAGTAGTAACAGCGGCAGCATAATGTAACCGTATATACTCGTGTATAGTGCGCCCTCGTGTATAGTTCACATCACGATTTTTGCATCAAGTTATAGGGAAAAAAATTGTATAGTGCCTCGCTAGTATGTAAAAAAAAACACGGGAGGATGAGCTGAGCGAGCAGTGAAACAGCATGAGGGATGCTTAGATGGTGTGGTCAAGGAAAGAGGGAGAAAGGAAACGTTGCTGGCAACTTGTAAAAGAGAGAGGAAAGATAACATTCGCACTGGTTAAGAGTGTGAAGGCGGAGAGGGTGGCGGCAAGCCAAGAGGAATGGGGTGGCTTGTCTCTCTTCCAAGGTCGCTTGCTGTCTGCCAGCCCTCGTGTGTGTGTGTGTGTGCCTTGCTCTGCTGTGCCAGCAGCTTCCAGCATGTCCCCCCCTCCTCCAGTAAGCCATTGAGATACCATCACCCCTAAGATAACATGCCATGACAGCAGCAAGCTTGCCTTTTTTTATCTCTCCTGGTGTGTTTGAGGGGGTGGAGGAAGGAAAAAAAAGGACGCTCTTTTTTTCTTCCTTTCCCATGAAAAGATAGCTGGTCACTGCAAATATCTTTCCCTGGTGGGGGAAGGGGAAGGGAAAAAAAGAACAATGACGCCTTTTTCTTTCTTTCCCATTGGAACAATAGCTTATCATGAGACGTCAAAATTAACTATTAGGGTTTTAGCAGTGACATTTACTACAGAGCAAGGCAGGAGGAGAAAAGGGGAGAAAAAGAAAAGGAAGAGGAGTAATGATGGAGGAACCTGGCCATGAGAACGGCTCGGCCTCCCACTGTTGACATCCGTCCGTTTATCACTATAACTTCGGCTCCTTACTCCCCCCCTTCCTCCATCACGACCCACGGCCACCTGTTTTATATCTGCTTCCTACTCTTGACACCCGTCAATTTACGGCTTTAACTTCACCTTCTCAGCCCCCCTCCCTTCCCGCATTGTATCATTGCCTTGTGTGCTGTTACAGGACAACAGCGTACGTCTCTGGCTGGTAGGAGTCAAAGCAAGCTGCGTTGCAGTGGGTCACAGACATACTGCCTCCGTGGGCTCGGTGGTACTCGGCTGGAAGTCAGCGACACTGTTAGTATCTGCGAGCCAGGATTGCTGTGTCAAGGTGTGGGACGTACCTTCAGATCTCTCTTCAGGTGAGTGTTCCTTCATACTTGCTCTGTGCTAGCCGTCAACTACTAACCATGTACTGTAAAACCACTATTTTACCAGCTCAGATCTAATAAAACATTGAGTTAGCAAGATTTTAAGGAACAGTGATCCGAGTTACTTATTTAATGAGCTCAGATTTTACGAAACATTACTTTAACAACTACTGGTTCCTGAACGAGATTTTCAGGAACCAGTAGAACCTGACTTTAACGAAATGTCACGGTTTCCAAAAATCTTGTCACTAAATCAATGTTTCTTAAATTCTCAGTTAGTTAAATAGGTAATCCCACTAAATCCTGTAAATCTTTTAGCTGAATATTGCTGTTTCATTTAACCTAAGTTTGTAAATACAGTAAAGTCTCGTCGTTACGACCCTTTTAGTTACGACCAACCCGTTTTTTGCTACCTTTTTTTTTTTGAGAAACCGTGAAAAAAGTTGAACATTTAAGGAAAATCTGCTGAAAAATTTATATTAGAGTGGCCCTATTTCACAATATCTCTTGTCCAATTTTTTTTTTTGAAGTTAGTGTTATATGGAATTCCTTACAATGTAATGAATCCTTACAATGTAATGAATTCTATAAAACAAAAACCTGAATTTCGAAAAAAATTGGATAGTAGATATTTTGGAATTGGCCACTTAATTTTATTTACTTATTTTTCATACATTTACATTTTTCTTGATGACAGCTGTACTGTAAGAAACGCACGGTTAAAGATAGATAACACCCCTCCTGACTGTCCATGCCTTTCACTCCCTCCTTTCATCCTGCCCTGGAGACATGTTGTGTTTGTGCGTGTGCATCAACTGCCTTGCCTTATCTAGTCTACATTGCAGTTGCAGCCAAACCACCTCCAATCCCCACAACTGTTCAACAGTCACGTGCAACTGTTATCCTGTATGGTCGCAAAGCAGAGCGTCATGTTTGTCTTCCCCCTTCCACTCAGTCACGTTCCTCGTCTTTGTTTCAGTGTCTGATATGGGCTGAGGGAAGGGAGAGGTGAAGAGACGACACGTTTATGTTTTTTCCTCATTACATCACCGCAAAGAAAGAACCAGCATGGACTGAGATTGTAAAAGACTCAAAAAAGAAAACAACTCTGCGTAGTCTCATATATTTTTTCCCGTGTCACTTCACATCAGGTTGTGTGCATTAGAATTGAGCTCGGATAATACCTGCCTACTGTTGAGTTGAGAAGAAGGCAAGATAGAGCGGCAGGGTGGCGGTTAGGGCCGCACAGCCCTCCATTTGTCGCCATAATCCTGAGCCTAACCTTCTACTCTCCGGACAGTACTTGACATTGACAACTTCCGCTGTGTTATTCGTCACTCTGCACCTGAGGCATGTGGATGCTGTGGCGTAAAAACAGTCTGTGATGCAAATACAACTAGTCCCGTGGGCTGATAAGGTTTTAGTTTTATGCACGCTCGACAGGAGAGCATTAAGAGTGACTGTGCGGAGTATTAAACTGGTGCACAGTGCCATAGTTTTATGATTTTTACTGTAGGTCTAAGACTTCAGGTGACGAGTGATCCAGTCATTATTTTACACAGTAAAACCTATTTATAAAGACCGCTCGCGGTTCTCTTGAATAGTGTCATGTAGGGGTGGTCTTTACAAAGGGGTTTAATTGTACAGTAAAACTCCTATTTTAAATCCCCACAGTTCTTGAGGAAAAGGTTGTTATAGAGAGGTGGTTGTTATAAAAGGGGTTGTTATAAAAATGTTTTACTGTACGCGACAGCACCTTGAAGAGTCAGTTTTTAGCCCTTTTGAGGGACTCGAAATTCACGGTCCTAATAGGGGTACTGGTTTTTAAAATATAGAGACATTTTTGAAAATGTTTGTTACATAACAAATGCATTTATCTGTATCACTTCAAATCTCATAATGAAGTCATGCTGCAACAGTTTATACAGAATAATTGAAGAAAATAGACCCAACAGAAGCACTGAAAGGCTGTAAATCGTTGCAGTATTCTTTCACGTAAATAATAGAAGCTGTGCTGTTGGTGTGGTGCTTCATGCCAGGTGATGCGAGCAGTATTCATTGTTCACGCACAGGCAGCTGCGGAGGAGACAAGTCTAGGCCAATCAGCCGTTCTCCCCTGCCCTCACTGTCCTACGCAACCCGACAGCGCGTGGCAGCACTGCCACACACGTCTCGCCACACTGGGTTTTCTACGTCGACGACTTACAAAATCAGTAAAATAAAATGTTAAATAATAAGTTAACTTTTCAGTTATAAATCATATGATTTTTCAACACTAAGTTACTGGAAATGGGTACGTCGCTCTGTGTTTATACCGTTTTTTTCTGATGAAGAGACTGAAGATTGCTTTACCGAGCATTATTTTTTTATGGAGGCATTGCCCTATTGAGATTTATTTGTATTTAATTTAAAAATTGTATATTTTTATACCTGAGATGACTGAATGCCTAAACTTAATGCGATAAACTGCAAATATGTATGAATAGGGCGAGTATAAATCAACCTAAAATGTCCCAATTCCTCTATTATGAACCTCTCATTTTTACGACCCTTTTGCTGGACATGGGACTTGACTGTACACTGTCATACTGTATCGCTACTGTCAGTTAGCTCGTTGCTTTGTTATGTGGGTTCACATTTCTGTTAGAATTATTCTTCAGAGGGAACGGTATTTAACGCACTACATCTTGGAAGAAACAACTACTTGACCAGCGAGCACAGAGCATTACTGAGGTAAGAGCCAACGTCCCTGCTTCAACTAATGTGGTGTTGTGGCAGAGGTGAGAGAGTACTTGATATGGAAGTTGTTTGCTGAAGCTACTTGTCATGTCATCCTTGTAGTAGGTGGCACGGTATACGTGAGCTCCCTGTGTCGGGTGGCAGTTGGCTTATCTCACTGCAGAGTGCCTGCTGGACCCGCTGGATGGTGAGGCTAGATAGAGGTTGAGATTAGGGACAAAGACAGTGCTCTCAACATTTGAAATGCAAGGGTTTGAAGAGTACTTGCATGATGAGAAGGCACATCAAGTACCATGTTTGAACACTGACCCTGCCTGAGTGCTGGTGACATTTTTGCATTGAGGCTTGGTTGCGGGAAGTTGGCCCAGATAGCAGTTGTTCCGAGCCTTTCACAACGTGGTCAAGACAAGCGGACCCACCTCAAGGAAGTGTTTTCAGCTTATGGGGTTACTTTGCTGTCTGTTATTCGTTATCTGAAGAGCCGGGCTGGTCACTATCGTAAAGGCTCAACCTTTACTTGGTTGTCGTTCTAGCGAGAGGGCAGTATCGGTCGTCCTGGTGGCAGCGCTAACTTAATGTGGAAGGAACTGAGCTGATACGTAGTCAGAAGCGTGAGTAAAGTGGTGGAAGGCCTCTTGTTATAGGTGCAATGTCGGTCATGTTACGACACCTATGCTAGATCACTGCTGATGTTTGTAGTCTCCTCCTCAGCAGAGAGCTATGTAAACACAGCTGTGTGGCAGCAGAATACAGTAGATTGTCTCTCGCAGCTCTTGATAGGCAACCTCTGTGTTTGTGTTGTTGGCCACACTCAAGGAATCATGATACTTCTTCTCGTGCAATTATAATGTTATTTAGTATTTTCACAAACCCTGGATTTAAGGCGAATGTCCCTTATAAAACTTGGCATCAGGCATGTCACAAATCATAAGAAATTGACAGATACTACACAAATACGAGTTTGAGAATATGGATTGGGAAAAGCACACATCCATCGTCATTTTAACCCCAAGAACAAAATAATTGGATTGTTAGTCTTCCAATACAAATTGTTATAAGCACCTTGTTTTTTTACCTAAAATGTGTACTAAATTCAGCTGTAAGTGATATATTTTTAAAATTTTTTAATGCTGACTTCCAACTAATGTGTTCCTGGGGTTAATCTTCACCGACTGAACCCTAATTGTTCTGTCAAAAAAATCTTAACAAATTATAATTAATTATTTTTGGTATAGAGGTGCCTGAAATCAAACCATGTACAATTAATATTAGAGAAGTTTTCTTACATATCTGGTTCCTAAAATATTCATGTGATGTGGTCTGACGCATACTTGAATGTGGAATTTTTTCAGAACAATGCATTGATAATTATAGATGTAGGAGCTGAAATTTAAATAGTAATCATGCACTACTCCGCTCTACACGACTCCAGACGTGGTACTCTGTCTCTCTCGCACGTCGCGCCCAGTTCCTCCACTACTTCTCGTCCGGGCGGCCGGGAAGGAGGAAGGCGAGGCTAGCAGGCTGTGCCGTTTGTTCGTTATCCTATTACATGATTATCTCGTGCTGGGTTAGGAGCTGCGAGTGTCGCGCGATATTGATAGCATACACAAATTTCAACATATAATTTTACTATGGTAGCTTTGCTTGGCTGTAGTGTGAACGCATATGAAAAGGTAGTTACAGAGTTTGTAAAACTTGTGTTGTGCGATGGGATGTAAATCGAATCCTCCACTATCTAGAGCTAAAAAGAGAATGTTTTACGGCAATACGTTGAGGAATATCGACAAGAGAACTTCCAAGACGAAGGACGAACTTGCGTTAGTTTAAACGGAAGTTATTTACTGTATGACTCAGGTTAATTTTCTAAGTAACATCACGAACACTCTGGTTTTATGGATTTAATTTACATTAAACCGTGCGTAGACACTGTTCGAATTATATGTTACAACAAAATTGCAAATTATACACTTGCGCACACTATGGTGGAAGATAAGACACATAATTTGTAGGCACACTACCGTGACTTCCGTTTCAAAAGCGTTCCTGCTGTGAAAAAAATATAATAAAACAGAAATGCCACATTAATACTAACACATTCATGTGTAAAGTTTCTACGTTCAGTTATTTATCTGCACTATTGAACTACGTTCAATACTATTTGAGGCCATGTACATAGAAAGGGTTAAATAAAAATTAGTAAAATATTACGATTTTCAAAGTGACATTACTCCATTAATTGGTTAGTTTATGTCATTGTTAGCAGGTTAGTTTATGACATTGTTAGCATACATGTCTAGTGTGACAGAGGCCATCGATAGCCCCAAGTTCCTTTTTTAGACAGGACAGAAGAATGTGGAATTAATGTTTGTATAGTATGTGCGTCGGGCTTTCGTCTATTCAAAATGTGTTTGGTTTCCACCATTTTCTTTTTCGTTCGCAAAAAAAGAACATGTGTAACAAGGAAAAACTTCTCTGTTCAGCCTGTTTACAGTTTAACTAACTTATTTTGAAATTAGCCTTCGAAAAATTAAATATATCAACTAAATTTTACATAATGAAGAAAACAAGATCGTGGTTTTTAATGATTGTTAATATTTGATGTTTGAATTGTGTTGTCAGATATTAAAGAATAATTTCATTAATTTGTATAACAGGTGCATATTTGCGATGTTGACATTTTACGGCAGCAATTGACAGAAGCATTAATACAAATCATTATTTCCAAACAATTGTACATTTGAAGAGTTAGATACACACGGGTCGTAAAAAAAAAGGTACCCAGAATTTAAAAAAATTAGCTCTTTATCGCGAACAGGTTGTTGCAGATATAATATTGTACCGGGAGTCGGCGACTCCGGTTCACCACATTTAAAGATTTGTTAAATTTACATATCCTGGACTGGCAGTGAGGTTGCTTTGGAGGAACTTGGTGCTTGTGCCCTGTGCGCTTAATGGTTTGAACTTCCCGCTCGGCCGCCGTCGGATGTGCTCGTGTTCGCTCTCCCCTCCTTCCCCCACTTCTCCCTCCCGTGCCCAGCTCAGACGCTCTCGTCTGCATGACAATCAGTCTTCTCCCGGGCCTGACCGTGGGCGGTTGTGTTTAGCTTGCGACCGCGGTGCCACACCTGAGCCGTGTCATCGGTAAGTTCCTTTTGTTTGAGTTTAGTGTTCTTGTTTTTTCGTGTTTTTCAGTTAGGTTTGGTTAATTGTTTGTTTGCGTTGATGACACTTCGAGGGTGTGCTGTCGCGGCCGCGAGCCCTGTACGACTAGGGATTTGTCCCTATTATTTAATGGTATAAAGTGGCGCGCGTGTGTCGGCCACAGCAGCTTAGCATTTCTCTCCTAATCTTTAATTGTAATTCTGTATCAATTTCTCAGTGGAGAATACGTGTGAAACGGTTAAGCTTTGTATGATGACTTACGTTATATACGTAAATTGTTTTGCCTAGATCTGTCTTTCGTAATTGGTAGCTTAGAGAACCCTGTGTCATTGTCGTTGGTTTAATGTGTGTTCTAATGGGAAGGGTACTGGTGAGTGGCTCTGGGTATTGGTCGATGCTTAGCAACGCCAAGATTAGCAGCCTGTAACTACGGTGCCTGCTAGACACTGGCTCAATATTATGCATGTGTGTTCGCATATATATATATATATATATATATAAACTTGTTTGTGTGTTGACATTTTACGGTCAGGGGCGTAAACAGAAAACGGATGGGGAAGGTAGTAGGGTATGTATCACCCCCTTCCCCCTTTTATTCAAATGAAAACAAAATATTTGAGAATTATTACATCCTACTGAAGTATAAGTAATGCATATCTGTTAACGATTTTGCAAGATACTGTTGATGTATTCTGTCACGCGTTAGGGTTACTAGTTGCAAATATATACCCCCCCC
>PNEQ01002543.1:0-16254 GCA_003012365.1 Medauroidea extradentata
CTTAATGTTTACGTTTCTGCACAAATAGAATACCATTTCGCTCGGAAACAATTCAGCAATATAAAATATCATATAAAAAATGAGTAAGTTTTTGCCCTAGGTACGTGAACGTGACCTTATCGACACGTCAATTTGTTTCCCGCGGCAGCATGACACGGCAATTCATTTCAACCAAGGTGGCGGGAGGATGGGAGGGTGGGAGGGGGGCCACAAATTGACGTGATTTGGCCTCGCTTGTTCGTACGTACAACTCGGTCATACGGACATATTTTGGAGAACCGTGAGTGTACGTATGAGCGAGGTTTGACTGTATAGTGTTCTATATTTATGCTCGTGTATGTATAATTGAATGTACTAGTTTTTACATGTCATAGAAGTCCCAAGGATATATTTACATAAAACTTTACCCATATTTGATTCTGCGCTCTAGCCATTGTGATTTTGGTTTTCCATTGTTTCTTGAAATTTATCCAGAGTGTTGGAATGGGTCTTTAATGAAGGCCATGTCCAATTTTTGCCAGAGTTCCTGACTTAGTGTAAAATTGTATGTAATTGTCTTCAGTGACCTTGCTGTTGATGAGATGATTTCTATTATTAATTGTTTTCAAAATGGTGGGTGTGCATCAGAATCACCAGTGTACTGTACTGCGATAGTTTGAAACCACAGTGAGTGCTTTCTCATTGAAAAGTTGCCTGCAGTAGAATTTGAACATTATAGTTTTATGACAAATTGTCTAAAAAACGTAGTTTACTCTGGAATAGTTAATGCCCACAGAGAAATGTAGATTGTGATTTTTGCTGGACTCTATTAATTAAAGTACTTTTTAATTTAACTTGTGATATACCTGTCAGAATTGGCATGATTTTCTTCATTTTGAATTGCTTAATGTTTTTAATATAAATATTAAATTTCATCGTAGCAGTTTAGAAGTTACCTGAGGAGGGATTCAAGCAGTCAGGAAAGTGGGTGGTGGCTAGCCTCGTCATCTAAAACTCTCCCCTTCCCTCCTACTGTCTGTAGCTGAAGTGTGCTGAAAGCCTCAGTAATGAAGTTTTGGCACTGTGTGTGGTAGGTATAGGTGATGTGGCCAGCAAGTACACTGTATCTCTGGCATACCACATACCATCATTAGTGAAGTCGTGAACGGGAAACATGGGTGGTAACTGTACGTGATGGGTGAGTTTACAAGGTACATGGCAACAGTTGAACACGTGGGTTAGTCTTTGGTAGGTGAGGGAGGGAGCAGAGACATGGCAGTGGAACTGTGAACCAACCTGGGCTCTGTTGGAGTTGGCAGAGATTAACAGGTACGACAGAGAAAGGTCCCCTTTTTTGTGGCTGCTTCCTCTTTCAGTTTGGTATCAAAGGGTACAGCAGTTGGGTTTTCTTCTTGTTGTCTGTTGTGGACCAAGGCAGGTTCCCTCTCTCGACGCTTACATGCGGCCTGGTGGCTGCATAGTGCAGATGGCTGCTTGAGAAGGTTAAGTGCAGGCGCAGACTTATTGTATCAGCTGTGAACTTGTGTAAGAATTATACAAATTGTAAGAGACTGAACTACTTTTGGAGGTGAAAAATCAGTTCTAAAACTTGGAACTCAATTTAAGTAAGGAGAAATGCTTCCTGGTGCGCCACTTGGCAATGTGTTCCATACTTGCTGAGCTGGCGGTGAGGGAGGGAGGGAAACAAGCAGGGGTTGTTCCTAAAGTCTTCCTCTCCTGTGCAGCGGGAATGCTATGCCTTGGCTGTGCACCTGGAAGGTGGCGAGCATCCACTAGCGTGACACGTTGGTGTTGAGCTGACTGCAGCACTCTGCTGGAGACCAATGCCTGTTCTTGTGGCTGGTGTGCGGGTCACATGTTACACATGGATGTTGTGGCAGTGCTGATGCAATGTGATGTGGCAAAGGGGGTGAAGGTTAAGTTAGAGGGAATCAATGTCGCCAATAACGGCATGTCAAGATTAGGCTTAGTTTTTGTATCTTTTATTATGTTTTTAAACGTGACACATAAATTATTTTACTCCATAAGAGTATACATTTTGTTTGGTTGTACTCTTGAGTAAACTCAGTCACGTGTTTCATAGCTTATGTTAATATTAATTTGTGCATTACTGGTTATTATATTACTATGCAACAGAAGTTGGGGCCTTAGTTGGTTCAGAGGGTAGAGCACTCGCCTCCCACCAAGGTGATCTGGGATTGATTCCTGGCGAGGTCTGTACCCGTATTTCTGCTTGTAGGAATCATGCTGGGCGGTGCTGCTGGTCATAGGGTTTTCTCAGGGATCTCCCTTTTACCCTTGCCTCTTCATTCCAGTGCTGCTCCATACTGAGTAACTTTCACCAGCGCTAAAAATCTGGATGTTAGGTGCTGACCAACATCTTTTCTCATTACATACAACATAGGTTAATGTGGTTGTTTTTTATTTATTTTTTTTAGCAAGTCCAAGGCATTTGGGCTCAAAACATAGACGACGCGTCTTGTGCTTCTGTGAATCACAAGTACCGACTTATCGTTTTCGGGAGAAGAAAGTGAGTAGAATATGCTTTTTTGTATTGTTTTATTGAGTGTTTTTGTTCATGCTTATGGATTTATTGTGTCTTGTATAGTTATATTTGTGCTCTTGAATGTTTATTTTATGTTTTCAGTTCCTTTGCCATAAATGTTGGAGTGAGCAATTTTTTTTGACTGACTTACAGTCAGTAAATTGCTTTCCGGTTTTTGTGCAGTGTTAGTCATGTTTTATTAGTAACTCACTGGTATTACACTTTAAGCTAATTTTGAAATTTTGCTGTTCTTGATTTTAAAATTTGTTTTGTGTTACTGTATTTAACTATGTTGCTGTAGTTTATCATACTCATATGGTGCAACTGAAAAAGTGTGTATTTGTATTTATTATAGAATCATTTAAATGTATTATTTTATGTGCAGATTTGTTTTTCTGTAGTTTCCTAGTAACAAGACAACAAAAAATGTGTAGTAGTAAAATTAAGTTTCATATTAATACGTTTGCTATGATTAATCATACGTTCTTAAAAATTGTAGGTAGGTATTGTGCATCTGTTGTAATATTGTATATTTTCCTCCACAATTCTCGCAAGCTCTTTTTTTTTTTTTTTTTAATTAAAAAGTATAAGTTACTGAAAATTCTAATGGTATTTGTGTAATACAAGGAGTTGTATTGAAAAGGTAGGGAATATACCTGTTGCTACACCTTAGTTACTGAACTGGCACTGGTGGTTTGTATCTTTAGACAAGTGTTGTGTGCTCGTTGCTATCTCTGGGCTGTGACTATCATAAATAATTAAAGAAAAATAAATAAGACAAAACCCATAAAAATTAAAGCTATTCAATCAGTTGCTACTTATGTTTCGTTTAGGACAACTTACCTCTTGGCTGGTCCTGCAGTGTACATATACGTGACATACATTCCCTTATGAAATAAAGGCAGGTAGTGTAGGGGAAAACTCTTGGTTTTGAAAGTTGATCTTGACAGGTTCTTACAGCTTCATGGAATATAGTACTGGGGCTAGAGCCTTGACGTTGGTAAACCACGCTGTCTTGTTACCAAGCTATAATAAAGGAACAGTGTCTTTATGTAGTGAATCACACTGCTGTTAAAGAATAATCACATTTTACTCAAGTATCTTTTGGCAGAAGTACGCCAGGGTTTCTGCTAAATGGTACTACAGTTTCTGCCTGGAGTAGATAACGCCACATTTACAGCTTTGCTTGGTGTTGGGGCAAAGTATGCATGACGCCACGGGATTGTCAAGGAAGGTGTTGTGCTCACGTGATAACAATGTTATAAGATAAGATCAGATGAACCACGTCACCACAAAACAATGCCTCCTTCTGCTTCACAAGGAAATGCACCATGCAGCCACCAAGGATATGTTTCCAGACGTATGAAATATGAAGTTACTAAAGATTATTCTTCTGGGCATGTATGCCATGTTGTCAATAACGAGCAGTGTATCACAAGTAGTTGAACCACCATTTGTGCTCTTGACCTGGCTATAAACCACACCATTTCCACAGAATAGCTGCTACCATGAGATAGGAACTAGTGAGAAAGAACTCAAGGACTTATTTGCAGAGGAAAATAACTAGTTGTTAATTCAGACAAATCCTTTACTTCAGTGTAGCCTCGCCGCCACACAGCCAAGTTCCTTACAAACTTCTGTTAGATGGCAGTAAAAATTAATTTCATGACAGGTTTCCCGCTTTCTGGTATGGTCACAATGTGGGTGGAGAGGACCAGGGTGAAGGGTGGGTGACTGCTACACAGCAAGACATACATTGCAGTAATAGAGGGATAATATGTGTACTGTACATTAGTTTCCCTGTGTTCCTGCCCTTATACGGTGGTTCTTCGTTAGTACAAACTTTAACAATGCAAAGTTTTCATAGATTATAAACAAAATGACTTTCTTTGTCTTTGGCATGAGATGAGAAATGTTCTTCTTGCTCACTTATGACCACATAGGATCACCTTTGCCAGTCCATTATCCATCTCAGGAATTGTTTGGAGTTGGCAGTTCTTTCAGTACTTTATTGGGTCTTCATGCTCTTTCTGGAAACTTCCGAAATTATGACTCTTTATGTTTGTATTGTCTGGGTACATTCAAACCAGGGTGTGAGAGAGAGTGAAAAGACGAGGAAATCAATTCACTTAAGATAATTACTGCAGTTTTAATTTTCTTTCACTTTCATATGAAAATCCTCCATATTTCCTACATTTTTCACTTGCTGATACAAGAACTCTCTATCAGTCCTTCTCTAGGATTGCACCAACTCCATCTCTCAAGCTACCCCCAAACATGTTTGCAGAATACTGATGCTAGAGTAGGGGAATGAGAGAATAACTATAAACCTGAAGTAAAGCTGTCACTTGACTTGAAATATCTAACTTCCAAAGCTCAAAATTAAATTTTTCTCTAAAAATATTTTTGTCTATTAATGGAATGCTAGTATGCGAAAAACATGAAAATATGGTAGACTCCACTAAGTTGTGTATTTATGGCTTGTAAATAAACACTCTTTTAAATACTTTGTACAGTTAAACCTTATCCCCAGGATAACAGCGGGTGTAACAGCATTGCAACCTTAAATTATGATACTCAATTATAAGTAGACAATGAATTTAAAGGTTCATTGTTTTTTTTTTTTTTTTTTTTTTTTTTTTTTTTTTTTTTTTTTTTTTTTTTTTTTTTTTTTTTTTTTTTTTTTTTTTTTTTTTTTTTTTTTTTGTAATATTTAGTAGTTTTGCATGCTATCCACAGTGTAATGTTGTCTGTGATTTTCTATTATACACAATTTTTCTTGTCTGCAATTTTCAATTATTAATGTTTTTGATCTTCTGAACTTTTCAATTAGTATTAGCATTTTTTTGATTTCAGAGTGATTGACCTTGATTACCACAGATAATCTAGAGTTTACTGTTGTTCTCTTTGTAAATAAAGTAAAAAATACTTTTCTTTATTGTGCTCATTCATTTCAAGTAAAATTTTGCTAGTTTTGATTTGGATTTGAAAATTTAAATCTTTGAACATCCCTTAGAATTTATTTTAACCAATTTTTATTCCTGTAATTATCAGTGACCAAGTAATGTTTTAAATTTGAAAAAGTAATAATGTTGTATTTGTAAAAATGCAACCAGTTTTTGAGACATTATTAGCAACTATTTTATCCTGATATGAAAAATTGTTAGCATATGTAGTATTACCGTAACGTCATATCAAATGCTTTTAATTAAATAAAATAATTTCACTGAAATTAGCTATCACGGGCTACGTGTTTAAAGTTATTGTAACATAAAACAATGATTTTTTGTATTAAAAAAAGTTGCTGAAAGCTATGTATTTTACATTGAAAATTAGCAACGTCTTTGGTAAACTAAAAAAAGGTCTCGATTGTTATTGAAAATAGAAGCATTCCCCATAAATAAAACTATACCAAGTTATAACTATGCAAACTGTCAGTTCATTAATATATCAGCAGTAACAAGTGCACATCCCCTTCTACGACGCAATGAGCTGTCATGGCGAAGTGTCGAGTCATTACAATAAAAACTTACAGTTGCGTTGACCTTATTTTCCTTGAGGCCTTTGAATGATTGGTTCAAAAATCTGAATGTGGCCTATTATATACTGACTCAACATGCTCTGTAGTGTATCTTAAGTGTTAATGAGATGTGTAGTTGTTGCATAAAACAGTTAAGACTATTGCTGCTAATGTGTCGATTTCAATGAGCACTCAAACTGCCTTAAGGTATCTTGTCATCACTATTGAATGTTTACTTCAGTGACCAAGGTGGCTTCACAGGAGATTTAGTTCCTTGCCCCCTTGCACGATACTAGCAGGTGTGTGTTCCTGCTTGCAACATTCTAGTTGTTCTACACACAACTCTGAGCTACATGTAGTCGTTGCTAAGCATCATTATCCCATAAATATTCCATATTTCACCAGTGTTCAGGGTTTTCTTTGAAGGATTACACACAGTTATCGATTCTTATCATATAAGTATGTACGTAGTGCGAGTTCCTATAGCATAGTTCTGCATTTTAAACGACATACTGTAGTTAGGTACTATGCAAGCAAAGTTAAACCCAATTTACAATGTACTGGATTTTGATTGGCATCAATTTTGTGCGATATTTCTTAGGAAGTGTCCCAAGTTATTGAAAAGTTGGAAGAAATAAAAAGTGAAGTCAATAACCATGTGATAGAGAGTAGGCCTACACTTAGCAAAGGATCATAGGAGTAAGAATTGAGATTATTAATAATTATAGATGATGGGTGTGAAAAAAAGCAATTTCAGTGAAATTTTTATTGCTTTGGGATATAAAAATTGGTCGGCAACAAAAATGATTGGTCATTTACTGGAACGGTGAGACCATTGGAAATCACGGTGAACAGTATGTTGTATGTTATAGTGTTACTCAAATGTCTTGAGAAATTGTTTGTAACATGCTTGATTTAGTGGCCATTGTAGGTATTGGTTAGATGGTTACGTGGTTGCCATTTTCTACCAGAGTTGCTGTGTGTCGTGACACATTTACTGTACATAACAGGGGACAGCATCCGAGAAGAATACTTTTACCATAGTTCTTTTGTCTGACGTAAAAAATTTTATTTGAGCGTATGTCCATTGCAATTTGTTTCTAGTTCAGTTTTTTGTGACGTATCTGCTGCTGTTCAGCATGCTGGCTGAAGAGCCCTAAGCTAGTTGGTGTACATGTTAGTTCGCAGGCTGTGGTCTACTGTATCGACGAGAGTACGGGTGGGCTGGAGGTGTCTCATCACATTGTGCTGTCGTCGCGAGATTACCCCGGGGCTCCGGGTCCAGTGACATGCATACGCTGGACTCCTGACGGCTGTGCCATGGCGGTGGCCTGGAAGTATGGAGGCCTATCTTTGTGGAGTACCTTTGGTGCGCTGCTGATGTGTTCCCTGGGCTGGGACTACGGGCTGCATGTGGACCTGGCTCGAGAGAACCCCCTCCTGATCACCAGCATGGTGAGGCTCTACCAGCTGCCTTCTTAGTGACTTTGACACTCTGTTACTATCTGCCTGCTGTGGTTAGAGCAAACTCGGTGCTCTGAGAGTATATTTCACCTTCTTTTCAACTACCATGCTTCTAAAATATGATGTCTTATCAGGAAAACTTGTACAATAGCTTATTGCATTTAAGTGTGTTTATTATGACACCAGGAATTTACTTTTATCTTTAGGGGACAAAATTAAAAATTAGGTCTAGGTAAGAACACATTTCTTGTTTTAAGCTCAAAATGTGTATTGTTACAATGTTTAGTAATGTAACAGACAGAAGTACAAGTGCTTACAGTTGATACTTGTAAATAAGTACACACACACAAAGGGACGACACACATTTTTCCGCTGAAGCGTGGTCGCGACGTTTCATCAGTATTAAACTGGCTTCCTCGGGCGGCACGACATGGCACACTACAGTTACCATTCGTAATTGTTTCTTGAAACCAGATGGACAACAGCTAAACGTATTTAAAACAATAACATTGAAATTAGCTATCTATACGTACCAAAAATACTATGTCCTTCCACATTTGTGGTGTTAGGGACTTTGTTGTGAGGTTGTGATAGATTGATAGTTTTGGTTACACCTGTTGTTAACAAAAATTTAAACTAGCAATATAAAATGTTAGTAAAAAAATATTTTTGACATTGTTTATCTGAAATATTTGAACCATCAATGCGGAAGATTGATGACTTTAGTTATGTTGCATGTGGTTTTTGTACATTGACACGCTGCTATCTCGTCGGCCACGTGTGTAGCATTCGTGCACTTGTTTATTCGTAACTGCAAATTTTCGTAAGTCGCAGGTTTCGTAACTCGCAGGATTTCTGTATTTACATTTACGTTTTGCTTGCAGTTAAAGAGTGTTGGACATAGATAGCCTTGGGACTTTTAATAATGAAAGGCTGTGATTTTATTTTTTTAACTTATTTATTACTAATTAATTAATAAAGAAATAATAAATAAATTTAATTTATTTGCCCACGTAATAGTTCAACCATGGGCCGGTTTGCAACAAATACGTGTTACATTGTATCAGATAATTTACATCTGCATAGAAAGAAATGCAATTTATTTGCCCACATAATAGTTCAGCCATGGGCCGGTTGGCAACAAATACGTGTTACATTGTATCAGATAATTTACATCTGCATAGAAAGAAATGCAAAATAAAATTCAAGGAATAACATTTGCCTTAAAGAAATAAATAAATCAAAGAACATGTCTCCTAACATTAATTGCCTTAAAATAAATTGTATTACCTAAACAAAAAAAAAAATATTAACAAACATTACAAGTATTAACATTACATTTATTTATCTTGAAGCATTTATAAACTGTTAATATTCTTTCTAATGTATGATGCAATAGTGTAATTATTATTTTTGAAGAGTATTGTATGTACAAAAAATTGCATTTATGTGTTGACATGTCGTAGTGTGTGGTGAGTGGTAGTTTTATGTTTGCGAGGAATGTAGGTAGTGCTTACAACTGTAGTTTTCCTCTCTGATATGCTTAGTATACTGGAATCACCTGAATGCTTGCATGCTGTGTGACATGTAAAGTTTAGATCTGTTGTATTGTGGTACAGGAATGGTCTGCTGAAGGCTACCAGCTGTGGATGGTGCGTAGACAGTCTGTGTCTAATGAAGTTACAGACTCTGTTGTGCAACTGGACTTTGTCAAGAGTGCCCTAACTGTCAACCCTTGCATGGTAATTCTCTAGCATTATTTACGTACAGGTTAAGAAATGTACAATTACAATAGCCAATAACTTCCATCAGTTGTCTGCCATCCATTCACCCATTTTCTAGCAGCAAATTGTATAGTGTGTTGCATCTTCATATTTTGCTTTGTGTTACCTGCAGACATAATATTAGTCATTATGTTTTAAATGAATTAATCAACAAAAATTATATCTTATTTGCACTTGTACTACGGTAATGACATTGGTGAAAAGTAGGGACTGGAAAATTGTGCGAATTCAATGACCTGTAGGCTAGAATCCAGTGTACTACGCATACTCAAGCCCTGTCTATTCGTTCATTGTCTGCTGTTGCACTGAGTAGTAGCTAGTGGACAAATAGTTGGGGCTTAAGTATGCATAGGACAATGGATTTCAGCCTGCAGGTCATTGAATTCGTGAAATTTTCTCGTTGCTAATGAAAAGAACTATGTGACATCAACACATGTTCATGCTGATGTCACAGTTTGGTCACGACAAGGCACGCGCTGGAGTAGAGATTTTTACAGAGGGTGCAACATGCTGAAAGCATGGTGTGTTCCTCAGCTAGGCTTAGGCACACAGGGATGTGGGGAATTTGGCAACACATTGCTATCAGTGAGGGCATTGCGGTAGTAAAGGAATATGATTTTTTTCCATTGGGAATAAGGTTAAGAGTGAAGCACGCAAATGTTGTGTTTAGTGGCAGTAAGGCTGGCAGGGCATGTGCGATGGAAAGACTCAGTTTTAGCGAGCTAGAGTTGAGGACTGGGACTGTCACATTATCTACTTTCGTTCACCATATGGGTACAAAAAAGTATTCACAGGGGAAGGTAGACTATACCCTCAATTTTATAGATACTGGCGATTCCATGTATGACATTTGTAAAATCGCTACCTTCAGAAAATTGATTAGGACCAATTTTGTCCTCCATCCCATCACCAAATTCTAAAATTGCATTTTTTCTGCTAAATGTATCCAGTTGGGTCCCGATTTTCATAGTGTTTTGCGGGAAAATAAGGCAAGTTATCGTTAAAATATAAATTTATATCACAAAACATAGAGTAACCCTGAATGGTTAATACAACCAACCCTTATCTTTAAAAAAAAAAAAAAAAAATAGAACGATCACCAAGTGCCTTCTTGATAACGCATAGTCTGATTTTTGTACCGTTTTGCAGAAAAATAAGACAAGTCACAATTGAAACACAAATTTATATCAATAGACAAACATCTTCCGATTCAAATCATACCTATGAAGAGTGGATATGACTGATCCTTGGTCCCAAAAAAATTAGGACATCACGTACTAGTAAGTATTCTGATTTTCGTAGATATTTATAGAGGAAAGAAAAATTAAAATACGTGATTGATAGGTCAAATGCCAATCTATATCAGTAGAGAGACTTTTTCAATAAGAAACATACCTCTGAATGGTAGACATGGTTGACCCTTGTCCCAAAAAAATTTAAAACACCGAACACAGAGATAATATCACGAATGTATAGTTCGACGTCTGTATCACTTCACGGAAAAAAATTGCAAATAATAATTGGAAGTTAAAATTTATATCGATAGACAGACGTCTTCTGATAAAATCACACCTATGAAAGATCGGTATGACTGATCCGTGTCACAAATAAAATAAATAAAATAGAACCCTATTGTGTAGTCGTAATGTTCATAGCATTTTGTTGAAAAATAAACCTAAAACGGTTTAAAAGACTCTTGTAAAAAGAAACCAAAATTAGTGATGCATGCAACATTTTTTTTTCAGAGGTCGTGAGGTTGGTTTACTTTCTTTTGAAACACCAAAAGATTGGATCCAAATTTTATTGTACGCTCAGGTCACCTTTTTAGGTTTATTTTTCCACAAAATGCTATGATCAAGACTACACGTTCGCGAGAAGACATCCATGCCTGGTGTTCTATTTTTTTGTAACATAAATTGGTCATAATGATTGTTCGTAGGTGTGATTTTGATTTTAATCAGAAGACGTGTGTCTATTGATATGATTTTAAACTTCAATTATTGTTTGCCATTTTTTGTATAAAACGATACAGATGTCAGACAATGTATTCAGAAGAAGACACTCATTGCGTGCTCGGCGTTCTCTCTCTCTCTTTCTCTCTCTCTCTCTCTCTTTCTCTCTCTTTCTCTCTCTCTTTAACCTAGCTTCAATAACAAAATGCAAAAATGAAGCTGCAATCTCGCAATGTGTATTTAGTTCTATGTTTTGTAATGTAGTTTTTAAGGCCATTGTCCCATGTTTTCTACTATTTTTGAGATAATTATTTTTTAATCCTAAACGAAAGCACAAAACAAATATCTGTATGGCAGTATTGTTCTAAATAGTCTTCGCCATGTTGGCTAATTTTTTCGCGACTGTAAATAAATGGTTTTAACTAGGTAATTATGTGTTTAATGAAATATATGTTAATTTACTTACATGTCAAAGCCACATATAATTTCTCGTCTTGAAATAATTAGCTGCCTCAGCAAAGACAGTTTTAAACAAAACTGCCAAACAGATTTGTAATATCTGCTCTCGTTTAATTTTAAAAAAAATAATTATGGGAATGGCAGTAGAAACATGGAAGCATGGCTTTATATAGTAGTTTTTTTTAGCATTCAAAATGTTAGAAATATTTTACAATTAATTTTATCACTGTTGTATGGCACTTTTCCGTACGTAAAACTGTAAGGTTTACGGTGAATTTTAATAGTGAAATACAGTTGACGCGTGCGAGTGAGACAGCCGTTGTTTGTATGACCACGACACTAGATGCGCAAGCACAAGTGCATACTTACTGCAGCTTCAAATCATGTTCACAATTACAGTCACGTCGATCAAGTTTACAACACTACAATCGTAAAAGGGTGATCCTGACAATTTAACAGACGCTGCGATTAATCAGTAGAATAGATAAAGGAGAGGTGGTGTCGAGGTTTGCTAATAATTATAGCCTTGCTGTAGAAACTGTTAGTAACCTAAAATACCATGGAATCTGCTAAATTACTGTGAAAGGAGAAAAACTGATTGCTAACGTACAAGCTGCTAAACAGGGCAGCCTGCTTTTTACCCACTCTCCAGTCCCTCTTCATTTAGCTTAAGATAGCCAGCGTGCTTGAGATAAGCAAGTCGTGCACAAGGTCACGTCAAATGCCTTAGCACAGGACTTCCATGATTTTTCTTTCAGTAAAAAATATTAAGCTGGTAATCACTTCATCATCTCACAGTCTTTTAAGAAAGGATGACTAAAAACATGTCTGCAAACACTTAACGTAAAACTTAATGCCACATATCTGTATTGTTTGATCAATATTGTAGTTTCCTGTACTACAACCACTGGATAAAATACCTAACTATGCTGAAAAGTTGGTACATAGTTGAACTTGCTTTTATATATTGGTTTTCTACGCACATGTAATATTCCGTTTCACTTGGTGAGAACCTCCCATTCTATGGCTTGTGCAGCTGTTCTGACTTAGTTAAGGCACCTGTTTTTAGGAGGCAAAAGACGTGTTTTCTTTTCCTGTAACTTTGATACTTATTGGACTGTATGTGTGGTTACATGACTTGTTATGTATGTGTGGAATACAATTTTTATCTCTTTGTGATACTCTTCTCTCTCTATTGTCTCTTTATGTCCTCATGTTCTTTCTTTCCATTTTTATTTTTCCTCTCAGCAGGATTTATTTTTACCTGTTACATGGTCGAATTAGGACTGAATATATGGCTGCAGGCAGGCTTGCATTTATGTTTCAATGCATGTCTTTTCCCTTAATTTCTATTTCGTAGCTAGGCCAGCATGCACACATTGAGCTAGTAGCAAAGAATATTGCCTCAGTTTTGTCTAGTGTGCCCATGTATCAGCATTGTATTTGTTTTAAACATCTCATGCTGGCATAGTTTACTGCTTGCCAAAAATGAGAAATAAGACGGATTACATTTTATTATTAAGTGCTGTATCATGTGTTATGACAGCATTGAAAAGTAATTACACTGAAATGTATAGTATGACAAGAATTTTACTGTCTGTATGTTATTAACGTAATGTGAGCAGTCTGTGGAGAGATGTTTGAAACCACAGGCTTGCAATGGACGTGTGGGTGATGTTTCAGAGCCAGCAAGGGCACTTGTACCTGCAGGGAGAGAACTGTCTGTACGTGAACCTAGGCGACAACCTCGTGAAAGTGTATCATGAACGCTCCCGCACTCATGGCACAGAGGATGCCTTCCTCGACATGTCCAGTCTCACCATCACCAACTCCCTGGTGGGCAGCAAGCAGTGGATTGTGGTGCCTATTCCTTCAGGATATGCAGCCACCAACTGGCCCATAAGGGTGTGTTTATGCTGTATTGTCTGCTTGTGTCCATTCCAATGTTACAGCACTATACTCTCATCTTCACAAGTACCATTGCTCTGCAAGTATGAATACCTACTTGATAAATGTGCAGTTTCGTACTGCATGGCTTGACTGTGTTGTGCTATATACAGTTTGTAATTTAGTCACGTTTTGCCTAAACAGTGTAGATATCTCTGCTCCATAGGCACAGATAATAGTGTTCTTGATACTGGTTGGATCATGTTGGGAAATGACTTTAAATAGTATGTGTTATTAAAATGCAGTATAATCCTGTATAATGCTCTCTCTTAAAATATCAATTTTCTGGTTATAAGGTAAGTAGAATCTCAATTTAACAAAGTGCCACGGGACCCGAAAATGTTTACTCTAAATCAATGTTTCGTTAAATCCAACTTACATTTTTTTTACCCCCCCCCCCCCCAACCCTATAAAAAAAGTTAAATCCTCTGGCAGTTTTCGTCAGAAATGGAGGAAATTGTTAGAAAGTATAATAGCCCACAACAACAACATACTGCAGTTACCATCAATAGGTAAGCCGCGACCGTAAAAGAAAAAAATCTACGAAAAAAACTTTGAAAACTACCAGTGGAACACTCGTCGAACCGAGCGCGCCCGGTGAGTTAGGCCGCTCGCTTGCGCGCATCAACACGTGAGAAGTGATGATAAACACTGCCGAGTCTTTTTTTCCATCTCTCTCTCTCTCCTGCGCCACCAAAAAATTTTAGGAAATTTCCATTTAAAAAAAGCCATGAAATCTAAAGTAAAAGTTTGCGAGATAACGGTAAATTAATAAATAGACCTATGCGCAGCGGCGGCCATTGTAACTTACAGGCCGCCGCGCTCGTGAAACAAACTAGAGGTGTGTACGTTCGAATGGATACCGAACCATGGAACTGGATCACTCCTCGGAGTGGTGGATGTAGTTCCACGTTGTAAATGGAACCAAATCCGCTCGGACCTGAAATGGCAGGTGGCGAACTGGCGGAAGGAAGATATGGACAGAATTATGATGCCTAATTCGGTGGGTGCGAAAGGGAAAGGTAGGTGGTGGATGCACTGCTTCGTGACCCGACAGTGGTAAATCGAACCAAGGTTGAAGATTTTTTTCATTTTATGGTCAGTACGCAACACATTTTAATTTTCTGTTGAATTTTGTGAGAGCAAGCACGATGACGAACCGTCTAGAAGCCAGACAGGCGGACCCAGTGGGTCCGCTGGAACCGGTACCAGAAACTAGTTCCGAAGAACTGGATGTGGTTTCGGATCCAGGTCCGAAAAATATCCGGACCTACACACCTCTAAAACAAACTGGTTGCTGCCTGCCTAAAAATATTTTGCACTCGTGCGTTTTTTAGCATTGGCAAAACATATTATTTACGTTAATAAATTTGTTGTAAAAAGTCTGCATAAATACACTAGACTCCCGATTTTACGAACCCTGGATTTAACGAAGGTAGCGATTCTACGAATACAATCTCAGGAACCCTCAAAAAATAACAAAATTATATGACAAAAAAATTGTAAGGAATTATATTGACAATGAATAAAACATACTGTATCTAATTCACGGCATTAATATATGAATTGTAGAGTTGCAGTTATTACTTGGTAAGTCACAATATTAAAAATAAAACAAAAATAGCGAAAATCCGTTAAAAAATGTGGCAGTGACAGTTTGAAAACCGCGCGGCGGCGGCGCCGCCTGTACCAAGCCGGCCGGCCTGTCTCCGTCAACTATGACGTATTAGGATCTATATTGAGGTCGTACTATAGACGCAAAGTTCCAGCACATGCGCATATGCTCATTTAACTATAGTACAGCCTCCTTCTAGGCTGTTTCACGACGTCTTATATCTCTCTCGTCTCGCGCCGAATGAGTTTGCTTTTTTACACGAACCCTATAAATAATAGCGTGATATTTTTCTTTATTGCGTTAACACCATACGTACTTAAAACAATTAACTTGACGCATAATTTGCTTAAACAATGCGTTACTGCTTGTCGTAAAACATGCGTTTCACAATGAGCACAATAATAGCGCTACCTATTATCCAAGTGAACAAACATTTGTCTCCGGGTATGTAGAACTTGGAAAATAAATAGACGTTCGTGTATTACGTAATCCCGTAACTCCTAATTAATTTTTACCGCATATACTGACTGTGAAAGTGATTATTTTCATTCACTTATAAATGTAATTCTCGACGATTTTTAGTTAAGAACGTCACAAAATGGCGTTTTTGGAACAACGTCGGTATATGCTACGGTGCCGCTATCTATCAACCATCTTGTGAACGTTCTTACAGTTGCTCTATCTGTCCGCTCTGCACGCTACTAGTATCTACGTTCTCGTACAATAGACGACTTAGCCGGTGACGTCACAAGATGAGCATCATGCCGAACATCAGCTGTTTCTGTACAAACGTTCGTCAAAATGCCATATGAATAGTGTTACTTGGACTGGTTAACATTGTATAAATAGTACAAAAATGCATGTACGGTACTTGCAATAGCGAGTTTAGGTATCGCTAATAGAAATATATGAAGGATATTATTTCGTTTTACTCCGAATATCCCTGTAAAGAGTCTAGTCACTCGTGG
>PNEQ01002543.1:17254-40117 GCA_003012365.1 Medauroidea extradentata
ACGAACAGGGACGTGCTGGAATGCGGGGACTCTGCAGGGCGTTTCTCGATCAACGTGGGTGGTAGTATCGTGTGCAACAACACTGAAAAGGTGGTGATCCGCGACAGATTGAGGACACTGCACATCCCCAATTAATAAACTAATGAATATTTAGCTGGGATTATGAAATGAAATGCTTTGTAAATTTATCAGTATCTATGTTACGTACAATTTTTAGGTTATAAACGTAAATTAACCAGCTTTTCAGGCACATTGGATCCTAATGTATCCCTCCGCCGCTCGGCCGAGTAAGTCCGTGTGTTCGCCCAGGAAGTTCAGTTGTGTTTCATCGGAGATCGTGACCGGTCGCCGGGAGATGGCCGGCTAAGTTTTCTTATTTGAGTTTGTAATCAGTCAGCAGTCGTGATATGTCGGAGCTTGGAGTCGGTCGCGGAAAGATGGCAGGCTAAGTTTTTGTGTTAGTTGGGGCGTCATGGCGGAAGGAAGAGGACGTGTTGGACGGGGCAGAGGGGTTGTGAAGCCTAGAGGATGGATTCGTTAGGAGAAACCAGTCTTTATTTGTTTCTCTTTTTGGCATACTGCCTTTTTATTTCTAGAAATGTAACCAGCAGTAGGTATTGTTAACCACGTAGTCGGAATTAGGGTAGATAAAGTGCCGGACCAAGTACTACTACGGAGGGAAACGGCAAGTCGTAATCCGTAGACAGAAAAGTCACCTCAACTAGTTCTGGGCGAGCACTCGCAATGTTAATTGCCTGTGTCTGTTAAACTGCGTCAAAAGAACGGTTAAATAAAAGAAAGAAAATGTGATATTATGTTTTTTATTTATTTATTCATCTGTAGCTGATTAACCTCACTGCTATCCGGGCATCAATATAATAGGCACCGCCTCTATATCAGCTCGCTGTGTTTTTTTTTTTTTTTTTTGCCGGCTAACTACTTGTAATAGCAACATACATAGAAGAATCAGCCCCACTACATTCTGCCGTCCCGAACAGGAACGACGTAACCTCCCACACATCTAAATAACAACGAGAAAAGAAATAGAAGAAGCACCCGGCACATTCTGACCGCCCCGAATAGGAACATCATAACCTCAATTATAATCGTCTAGACATCAACAACACGGCGACGTGACGGCGAGAAGCAGCTCCATTACATTCTGACGTCCCCGAACAGGGACATCCAGATAGAAACAACACCGCAACCTAGACGTGACGTAGATGTACTAGAGCAGCACCACTACAGTATATACGTATGACGTTGTAGGTTATGTTGATCCTTACTGCCGGCGACGCCTTATCAAATTAGACTTTTCCTTGCTTGTTATTTATATGCCCGGATAGCCTGAGGAGTTTACCTAAGGAGTTTACATAGAAGAAAAAAGAAGCAAATTTTTTTAATAACTTTCAGTTTCTTTTAATAATAGTTCACCAGACGTACATGGCACAATAACGTACAAAAATTCTTTCCCGTGATTTTATGTCTTACCGTGTGAACGTTAATAGGTAACACAGTGGCGGAATTCACTAAGTCATGAGTGTTCGTCCCAGTTTATTATCGGTTGTGATCTGCCTCAGTTTGCTCCACAAAGGAAAACGACCTAAACTACTGGGTACCACTAACGATGTCTTAAACTGCTATACTCACATGTGCAGCTACTTCTTGCACCTACTTACTTCAGTACTACTCTTAACAAACACCGTAAAAGAAATACATATTAGAGTGCTGTCTACACAGCCCCCTTTACTCGCGGATATGCTAATAAACACTCAGCCGGCCATCTCCCGGCGACCGTCCCCTAGCTCCGATGGATCACAACTAACTTTCCTGGGCGGACACTCGGACTTACTCGGCCGAGCGGCGGAGGGATACATCAGGATCCAACTTGCCTAAAAAGCTGGTTAATTGATGTTTATAACCTAAAAATTGTACGTAACATAGATACTGATAAATTTACAAAGCATTTCATTCCATAATACCAGCTCTTAGTTTATTAATTGGGGATGTGCAGCGTCATCAATCTGTCGCGGATCAACACCTTCACGGAGTTTTGCGCCCGACACTACCACCCACGTTGATCGAGAAACGCCCTGCAGAGCCCTCGCATTCCAGCACGTCCATGTACGTGCTTCCAAGCGAGTGAACTCTGACCTGCCTGCCAGATAAATTCATCCAAGCTCAGAGCTTATTTGAAATTTTAAGAGCCAGCACTTCTCTGTATGTGCTTCCAAGCAAGAGAACTATGACTAGCCTGCCACATAAATCCTATTCCAGGAGAAGCAAGCTAAGAAGCTACTTGAAATTTACAAAATCCATACAGGGCAAAATATAAGAAAAGTTTACTTAGATAAGTTGTTTGAAATTAAATTAGCTTTAAAATGATTCTAAACACTACATAAATCCGATAACATTGACACGTAAAATTAAATACTTTTCTCTTGCTTTAACAGTTACATTTTAAATTTTGAATATACTTTTACTGGTAAATTTCTCTACTCGCCTCCCCAATTAATATGTTGGATCCCACCGTATACATCCTTATACCTGGCCTACTTAATTTGTTACAACAAAGAGAAAAAACATTAATTAAGACAAAAAAATTGAAATTACTGTATCATAAGATGCCAAGTAAGTGCTACGTGCCAGTGCACGTCACAGTAGGTACCTGTGTTCCACTGGGTTTAGTGTTGGTGAAGGTCAGGTACCGCAGCCCATAGTGGGATGGAGAAGCACAGATGTTGTTTGTTTCTGCAACGTTGGCTACATTAGACAAATGGACCCTGGAACCATGAAATACTACTGCTCTATAGCTGCATAGAAGTGAGTTGCCCTTAGGCGAGCAGAAGGAAAATTGTAGTTGTCTTTCCTGTATGCCTGCACTAATCTTAAGATTCTCACTGCCATTTTACGTCCAGCCCAGTGGTGAAGCATAGAGGAATGAAAGTTAAAGGCAGACAGAGAGAGAAGAATTCCGTGTTTTGACAGCCGATGCTATTAATATTTTTAATACGTGCCAGACACGAGGCAACCATTTAAAACCACAGAACGTGTCAGTATGACCTGATGAAGCAGTAGTGGCAGCCCTGATCAACAAATGGTTAACTTCCATCGTCGACATTGAAAGTAGTGTGTATTATACGTGAAAAATAAGTACAGTAAACCCCTGATCTAACGACATCGGATCCAACGACATCGGCAATCTAACGACATAATTTCCAGGAACCATGGAAAAATTATTATTTTAAAAATTTATCAAAGCTAAGCAAAGTAAAACAGATCGCAGTAAAATGTTAATTAAAAATAATTATGCATACGTTAAACAATAACATAATGCAATTATTGTAAATTAGTAATATGCAGCAGTGAAACAAAAAAAAAAACTGTTTAAAAATGCTATAAACTTCGGCAGGAATATAGTTGAAGCGTGTGCCAGGTGCGTATGCCGTCCGCGCAACACTGACATATGTGAGACGTGATGACTAATGCTGCCTTATCTCCTAATGCTCCCCCTCACTTCCTCTCGCTCTCTCATCCCTGAACTTCCCTCTCACACTCCTCCATGTGTCCTTATCTCAGCTATGCAGTTCGATACACGATGTGGCATAGCAATGGTAATTTACAACCTTCTTTGAGGAACCGTGAAAAATTCGGGTCAAGAAATCAAAAATGTAAAGAAAATCGTCTGTGTTGCAATATCCTTTGGGAGTGCTGTAAGATACACGCCGCTAAACATAGATACAATCCCTCCTGACTGTCCGCGCCAGCCAATAAACATTCACCCCACCCCACTGCACTATGAACAAGTCTGATTGTGCTTGTGTGCGCATGCATCAACTGCTGACTGTCTGATAGTCATGTGCAGCTAGTATCCTGTCTCGCCACATAGCACAGCCACGTGTTTGTTTTTCCTCTCCCGCTCAGTGACTCTCTCATGTTTCCATGTCTTGTGATAGTCCAGGGGGATGGGGGTTGAAGAGAGACATTTTTTTTCGTCCTCTTTAAAGCAGGGCAAAAAAAAAAAAGCAGCACTCCGTAAAAGAAAAAAAATCCAGTTTTATCTCATCTTTTTTTCTCTAGCTGCAGTGAGCTCGGCTTGACCTTGACAACTTCCGCTGTATTATTGATCACTCGTCATGCGGATATGAATGCGCTGCAGAGTAAAAATGGACCACGACGAAAACATGTCAGGGCCAGCGGCCCGGCCACTCCCCTCCTCCATACTTCACAACCAGACCGAGCGCGCCGCTCTGCCACGCATGTCACGGTGGGGGATTGTGGGGTACCTTTTTATTTGGATGACACCTTTTCATTGTACTAAAATATAACTTCAATGAAAACTTTTTTTAAGTCGGTAATGGTTCTACATAAATTTTAGAAGGAAAAAAACTTAAATGTTTTTATTTGGGGTGGAGGGAGGTCAAATTTAGTTACCTCGGGACTAACGACATCTGCGATCTAACAACACAATTTCCTGGCACCGTGTGATGTCGTTAGATCGAGGGTTTACTGTAAGCATTTTGGGGGAAACGAAATACCATGTACTCGTGTATAGTGCGCACCACGATTTTTGCAACAAGTTACAGGGAAAAAAGTTTTTTAGTGCCTCGCTAGTATGTAAAAAAACCTGGGAGGATGAGCCGAGCGAGCGGCAAAACAGCATGAGGGATGCTATGATGGAGGGGTCAGGAAGGAGGGGGGAAGAAAGGAAACGTAGCTGGCAACATATAAAAGAGAGAGAGGAAAGATGTAAGAGTGTGAAGGCAGAGAGGGTAGTGGCGAGCGAGGAGGGGTGGGGTGGCTTGTCTCTCTGCCAAGGTCGCTTGCTGTCTGCCAGCCCTCGCCTGGCTCGTGTGTGCCTTGCTGTGCTGTGCCAGCCGCTTCCAGCATGTTCTCCCCCTCCACTAAGCCATTGAGATAACCTCACCCCTACGATAACAATGCCTTGACAGCAGCAAGCTTGCCTTTTTTATATCTCCTGGTGTGTTTGAGGGGGTGGGGGAAGGAAAAAAAAGAAAGACTCTGGTTTGTCTTCCTTACTTTCCCATGAAAAGATAGCTGGTCAGGAGCCACCGTCAAATATCTTTCCTGGGTGGGGGATGGGGAAGGGGGAAAAAGGAGAACAATGACGCCTTTTTTCTTTCTTAACTTTTAGAGTTTTTTAGCAGGTTACTACAGAGCATGGCAGGAGGGAAAAGGGGGAGAAAAAGAAAAGGAAGAGGAGTAATGATGGTGGAACCTGGCCTTGAGAACGTTCTCTCTCTGCCTCCCACAGTTGACAACCTGTCAGTTTACGACTATAACTTCGGCTTCTTACTCCCCCCACCCCTCCCCTCCCAAATATGACCAACTGCCACCATTTTTTCCTCTGCTTCCTTCTCTTGATACCCGTCAATTTACGGCTTTAACTTCGCCTTCTCATCCCCCTCCTTCCCGCTGCCTTCACTCAACGGACCACTAACCTTTCTTTCACATTTTTTTTTCTATTTTCCGTGTATAGTATGCACCCCTGAATTTTTATCAGTTGTTTTGGAATAAAAGTGCATGCTATACACGAGTAAATATGGTATAATAACACAGTTCTATATCCAGCAATAGTCAGTTAATTATTTTATTCTATTCAAATTGTGTAATTTTATAACTAATTTACAAACAACCGCACCGTTATCAGTTGACCTGTAACCAAAACAAAACAAAGCATGGCCATTTGCGAGTGTGAAAAGTTACAGCATTTGTGTGTGTCTGAGATTCTTATAATGTGTTACTTTATTATTCTGTGCATATATTTGTGCTGTAATCTCTATACAGACACGTGTAAACACACGGCCGTTAATACCTGGGGGAACAATGCCACACCTGAGCACTCACCCTAACCTCCGCTCGATTTGGTGAACACATATTCAGCAGTCAAATGCACACAACGTGAACACTGGGGAAGGGTTCAACTCGCTACGGCAATTAAACTTACAGTCCCGATAAAATGCACAAAATATATTGACTGAAATAATCCGGGTACATAAGTTAACATAGTCAACACCAGGCTTAATCAGTACAAAATCCGAAGGCAATCGCTGTTATACCAGTGATACAAATGTGACAAGAAAAAGCCTCACAGGCATCAAAAACACCAATACACTAACTGAAACTGTCAATGCCGCAATTAACAGGCACAAATTAAGCAACTGGGCACGAGCCTAACGCTCGCCCCATACTTGCCTCCCGACCGCGACGACACATCCCCAAGGACAGTGTAGGGAAAGACTGATAACGAAAGAAAAGTAAATAAAGTAAACGCGAACTGAAAACAACACTTACCAGTCAACGAGGATGTGCAGCCGCGGGCGCGAGCAAGCACAGGTAACCCACACGAGAGCTCACTACTAACTGAACTCCTCTCCGGCCGCGAGGAACCGGCTCACACCGGGAAGGAGGGAGAGAGCAGGGAGGCGGGGAGGGGAGGCACGACGTCCGCCGAAGACGGCCGAAGGTCTAGAGAGGAGGGGCGGGCTACGTCAGAGAACGACGTCACATGAGGCCAAGTCACAGATAATCGTTCTGCTACACTCAGATACCTGAAGTCAAGGGAGGGGGGGGAGCCACACGATATGGGCAGACATACATTAACTCGGGCTGAGCCCAGCTCATATTTAATATATTGTAATGTGGAGATTATAAAACCCAGCCTGTAATCATCAATGGAATATTATGACGTCCGGCTACCAAAACAAAGAGCGGCCATTTGCGTTGATAGTGTTTGAACTTCTCGTGTGTTCGTGTACGTTTGAGATTCTTGTAAGGCGTTATTTTAATATTTTGTGCATTTATGCAATTGTAATATATTGCAATGCAGGGATTAAAATACCCGGCTTGTAATTGCCAACGACAATGGATAGGAAGACAGGCAGCTGGCGTGTCTACAAAAACAGTCGCTAAATAAGAAGTAGGTAATCCATCCAGAGAAAAGTGCTACTTAAAATAAAAAATGTTACCTAACTTTTATTTCAACAGAATTTGTGGGTAAACACTTACGGTTCTTGTAGCCTTGTACGTAAACATGCTTTTTCAAGACGTTGACTCAATAAATTTTTTTTGTATGAGAAATTCCACATTTTATGTTTTCTTTAGCAAGTAAGTGGTTAATATCAAGTCCACAGTCCACTGAGATTTGGTGCCTGTCAGCTGCAAAAATGTAGGCCTACATATTGCCAAAAGAAAAGGCCGGAAGACGTACACCTATACGTTTCCCGGTCATTAAGGTGAACTTGTTTAATAATATGTGTTAAGGCCCTGCTACACAGAGACGGTGAGATTGTCGCTGTCATGTTGCTGTCGGGTCGGCGTCGTTCAACTTCTTGCTGCGTGCTACAATGAGAGTCGTTGCTTTGCTGGCGAGTTTAGTTACCACAGTACATAACATATGGCAGCTCAATCGCCGGTCATGATTTTCTTTTTCTATTTGCAATAATTTTGAGGCAAATGGTGTAGTAAATATTTTAAAATGAGTTAGATACATATAGTAGTGGACGCGAATAAAACTTTTTTACTTTAAATTGGCTCGTAATTTTCGTGGCGCTCATATATGGCTAATAAAAAACTGTGGTGGTGGCCATCTTATGTTCATGAGTCGGTGGATTGTCAGCGAGTTGTCGGTGAAAGATAAATGTTGGCCATCTCCACCGTCCCCGACAACAACACGACGACGACTCTGACGTCATGGTCACATTCTCCAACCAGATGACAGAATGGCAACGACTGGGCACCGACCGACGACTAACAGTCTCTATGTAGTAGGGCCTTAAATCAACAAAATTATTTAAAGCTGATCTGGGCAATTAGGCCTACCCATGTTTGTTTATTACTTACGCTTTTTGTTGATATATTATTTCCGTTTCGGTTGTGAGAGCACAAATTTTTGCTATGTAGTCTACAATAACTAAGTATATTAACAAGTTTTTTAACTATTGTGAGTTGCATGACTGTGAGAACAGTGAACACTAATATTTCAAAGGTAGGCCTAACACAAAAAGTAAGTTTTTTTGATAGTGTACTACCTGAAACTTAAACGAGGCCTATACAACTTTATGATCTGATAGTACAGAACCAAATTGAAGGCAACACAAAAAATATTTGTAATAGGCTAATGTTTGCATGAATTATTTTATTTATTATTTTAGTTTAAATGTTTGCTTGCACTGTCATAAGCTCTTGCAACTTCTGTTTGTTGTAACCAAATAAGTTACTATTATTTAATCTTTTTAGATGTCAAGTAGAAAACATAAGTTGTCCATACATGTTTGTTTATTTTTGGTAACGCCATTAAGTGTTACAATTTTGAAAATATAAAAAAAATAGGTAATAATGTTAAATTTTAAATGATTATATTAACTTAACATCTGTAGAGTAGGCTATCTATTACTGTAATATGAAATAATTCCTTTAACATTGTCCACCTAAACTTAGTAAGATTAATGTGCAGCTAGCATTGAAAATAAATTTTTTGTCTGAGATCTAAAAAATAATCTAAAGAAAATCTCAACACACTTTGGATGTTATTGCAATCATAATATACCTTAACTGTTGACATGTTTTGATTGTCAGCTGGAAAGCACATGGTGGTGGAATGATACATAATGTTTTTGTTTATATTGTCTTACTTTTTTTATGATCATTCAATCAAATAATGGAACTCTTATACGGTATGGACAGTAATAACCAGCGGGTGTGAGTGGTCTACACCTATAATAATAATAATAATAATAATAATAATGGTAGATATGGAATTTTTGAGCTTAAAATTAAGTGGAATATGCATCCGAGTGAAGAGATGTTTAACATCTGCATATTGTCACAGGTTATAGCAGGGATCTTCCCTTTGGGTAATGACGTCCTGGAATGTCCACAGGTCTTAATATGTTTCTCAACTTGCGTAGTGCAAGTGTGAATTCTCAGATCCTTTCAGGTGCTTGGTGGGGCAGCCACAAGGTCAGCTGTTGGTTCTAGGAAGGTGAAAGTTAGCCTGGGTGCAACTGAGTCATTAAAACACCTTGTATGAACGACGGGCACCATTTGTAGACCAAGTATAATGAGTTGCTCTCTCGAAAGACACTCGCTTAACATTGGTCCCTAACTACTCCTGAGTTCTGCTTCAAGATCATCAGAGAGGCATCGTCGACTAATTGCCAGTATCAGATGCTCAGTTGTTTTACAGCAGAGGGTAAATAAACCCTGGTAGGAATCCCTTCCACTCCCTCCCCTTCCCTCATTTGCAATCAGTTAAAGCCGCTGTACCTGCTAACACACATAGCTAAACTCCTTTGAGAACTTGCAACATCACAGAATATTGTAAGTTTATACATAATTTAAAAACTTTCTAAATTAGTGATTTATGCTATAGTTTAAGCATAGGTATTTGATTTTATGGAAAGTGAAGGCCAAGCTTGGTGTAGTTCTTTTGTATTTTCCTTTAAATTGAAAATATTAGACAACTTTACTGTAAGAGTTATGTTTTGTTACATACTCTTTTTATTATACATTTAACTACAGTTACAGTAGAATACCAATTTTACAAACTTGAATTTTACAGGACATTAGTTTAGCAACAAGATTTTCAGAAACTGTGAAATTTTGCTAAGTCCGGGTCCTACTGCATGTTTTCATCAGGTAAGTAGTTATGATTGAGGCATGCAGTGGTGTTTAATTATAAGTAGCAGGAACTGTGCAAACTATTTTTCCAGAGTGATGTGTCTGTCCGCTGCTAGGAGTGGACGCCAACAGTTGATATGCTGCAGGTAAGTAAGAGATCTTGAGGTCAGTGGAGGTGGGGACTGCAGGTGGAGGAGAAGCCTAAGATTATGACAGTGCAACAACCCTTGGGTCGAGGCAGTTGGCCATCTAACGTGCCATATACTTGCACTTAAAAGTTTGTGATGGAACTAGATGAGAAGATGAGCACAAAATAGCTGAAGAAATGCTGTATTGCTTAAGTAATTGCCACTTATTTTGTAAAGTCAGCTGAGTTTCCAGTAAAAGTGCCGAAGCGTGAGCTGCTGGGGACCTACCTCGTGTTTCTGTCGTTAAGAGGGTTATGAGTGAAACTATTGCATGCTTGGCCTGGAAAATGCTGTTCAAGGAGCAACTACTGGTAGAGAATGCCAGCCTAGGGGGAAAGAAGATGTCGCAGCTAGCCATGTGTCAGCAGAACATCTTTGAGTGTTTGCAGTTATGCGGCTCTTTTCAACTGCGTAAAGACTAAAGAGGGTTAGGCTAGATAAATTGTACGTCATTGGGGAGTCACTTTCTGATCACTGCACGTGTTTTAATGATGGGATTGCTATGTGAAAACGGAATAGTGAGTAAAATCTTAGCCTCTGCCGCCCCACTTCACTTGACTGTGGCCCATAATTGTAACTGCTGCTTGGTAAACTTTGAGAGAGATTTATTGGCTGTAGGTATGCAGAAGGGAACCAATCCACAAATTACTGGAGCTGATATATTCAAGGTCAAAGTCTACTATTACCATATAAACCTTGTAAAAACTGCTTTTCTTGCCTCTTCTTTTTATTCAACTACTATGATTTAATACTTGTTCTGTTTCTAGGATATACCGTACCTTATTATTTTACTTGGAATGATTATCTAAATATAAATTACTTTGTCGACTAGTTCCAGTCAGCGAAACTCCATCCAGTTGTGAGTTCATATTTAAACATAGTTTTCATATGCTGACCACCAATAATTTTAAATGGACCCAGTGTAGTTTGTGAATGTTTTAGAGGAATTTTTAGTAGCAGCCAGCTTTTAATGATGTTGCAAACTCTGCAGGAGCTGAAGACTAGATATGTAAAAAAGGCACATACAATGATAGATGGAATCTAGGATTATTAAAAATAAATTTCAGGCTGTAAGCAAGCAGCGTGAAATGTCAGTGCAAAAAGTTGATATATTGGCAACAATAGAGATTGATCCTTGCATTGCTTGGCTGATGGTTGAAAGTGTTACAGTCAAAATGCAAGTATTTGGAGCATGCCTGGAAAGTACAACTGCATTAAGAATGCAGCATCAGAAGAGATCATGAGCAAGTACTTCTACAGTGTTATTGTGTTTGCCGTGTTGTCAGTCACAGTTAACAAAAGGAATTACTCCCGAGGGATAGACAGTGCATCAGCCCTTATCTGAACACAAGACGAACAAGAATGAACAAAGGGATTGAGGAGGGGTAACCTCTGATGCGTGCCGTTAATACATACTTGTGACTCGGTGAGGGCAGACGTAGGTAGCGAGAGAGGGGTACCCATTGCGGAAATAGGTGGAGCATTATTACATGTACAAAACGTGTACATACTACTGTTTGTGAACATGAAATGGGACAAGAAATTGGATGTCAGCAGTTTTGCTTTATGGTAAATGAGAGTCTCTTGTATGTACTTTAAATCATCCTTTCTGGTCTTGTCAATGTAGCCCTGAAACACGTAACTTATTTTTTGGTTGATTCTCTTGCAATTTGTACTGTTAAACCATGTGCATTTTTTGAAGGAGGAACATTATCAGCTGGCTGCTGCTTGAATTGACCTCCATAGAAAATTGAGAAGTCATATGTTTTACTTGAAAATGTAGTGATTAAGTAATGTTATGATGATTGCAGTACACTGCGATCGACTGTGATGGTCAGAACATTGCAGTTGCGGGGCGCACAGGATTGTCCCACTACTCGCTGGCGACTCGCAAGTGGACCCTGTTTGGCAACGAGACCCAGGAAAAGGACTTTGTGGTGACGGGTGGGCTGCTTTGGTGGCGTGACCACATGGTCCTCGGTTGCTACAGCATTGTGGACGACCGTGATGAGATTCGCTTGTACCCTCGCAACTCTCGCCTCGACAATGCTTTCATGAGCTCTACCCGAGCACCAGCTCAGGTGCTACTTCTGAGTGCACTGCGTGACCAGCTCATCACTTTCTGTGCCAACGGCCAGGTGTCTGTGCATGCTCTTGCACTCAGGGATGGGCAGCCACGTGAGTCATTCAAAACACTATGTACAAGCTCAGAGATTACTATTTCCTATCTTCCCGTATTCTTGTTATGAGATACTGCCATATTTACTTTTATTCCAAAACAACTGACAAATATTGAATGGTGAGAACTGTACACAATAAATAAAAAATATTTTGTTTGCCCTTATCCACGTTTCTGTTCAGTGTGTTACTCAGTGTTTGCACAATATGTGGGTTAATAACTTGTCTGATGATGGCTAGAAGCTTACTAGCTTTTACAGATGCACGTTTAATCTGTCATTTACAAAATATGCTACTCGGGAATTTATTTGACGTGGCAGAAACAAAATTTCCTGAGCAATGTGAGAAGGTAATTTTGAGATTTCGTGATCAGCTATTGTTCCGTGGGGAAAGAAAGGAAGGAAAAAGGGAGACACTGTTTTTTTTTTTGGGAAAGTAGTGTCACATATATAAAACGGAAGCTTGCTGCTGTCCTGGCGTGTTATCTTCAGGACATGGTGGAAGCTGCAAACACATAGCACAGCAAGTGGGGGAGGGGGACTGTTGTGTAGGTGTACACGTACACACATGTGTGAGCTGGCTGCAGGTAGGCTGCAAGTGACCTTGGCAAGCTATTTATAGATAGCTACAGAGAAGGGCGAGACGAGCAACACCTCCATGGTTCTCCTCAACCCTCTCCGCAGTCACTCTCTAGCCAGTGTGAATGTTTTCTTCCCTCTCTCTTTGTTGCCTGCCACATTTTGTTTCCTTCCCTTTCCTCCTTGGCCCCTCCAACGTACCTTCCTCGCGCTGCTTCACCATCTCGTACTCCCATACTAGCAAGATACTTAACATTTTTTCCCCTAGAACTTGTTGTGAAAATCGTGGTGCACACTAGACACGAGGGCATGCTATATGGTATACTGTTAGGTATGGAAATAGCAAAAATCTTTCAATAATCTGATACTGTGTCTGTTGCCGTATTCTAATGAAAGTGAGTCGAAGTAGTAATTTTTGTAGACAGTTTTATTTGAACCTATAACTTCATCTACATAGGCCTACTTATAGTTTAATTTCACTGCTACGAGTTTTGGAAATTAATAAACATACGTAATTACCAGCATTTTGTAGAGCACTATCAGTTTTATATGCAATTACTAGTAAAAATATTTGGTAATGGACCTAATTGTACATTGTCAGGACAATTGTAGTTACAAATATTTCAGAAACGTTTATATTCCCTGCTCTTTTTTTTTTTTTTTTTGTGTATAAATGCTGTTGCATCTGGCAGTGCTGTCGTGACTTGCTTAATTGTTACGGGCATTCTCTTGGAGTAGCACGAAGGCGAATTATTAAGTACAGACATGACATCAATTGCGGGAATCTGTTTTAATGCTGTTTTTCTTCACGTATATGATACTGTTGCATGCTGTAATTCGTAGGGCTGGCTGGCTGGGGCCTGTGTTGCAACACCTTATGGACTAGCCCCTGACTCACTGACAGCTACGTGATGGGAATCCTGCCGAAACTACGTCATAGACCTGTTCCAACTGCGCTTTTACCCTATGGAAATGGCCTACGAGACTCAGTTCACGTCCAAAACATGATGTAATGTCTATTATTGGACCCCTGTAATGCGGTGAACCACAGACTGTTTCGCAGAGTATAAGAGCACCGAATCAACACATTTGGAGAGAGTGCGCTATTGGTCGTGCTAGAGGAAGGTGTTATGCTTGTGGAGAGAGACTGGTGAAGACATCTTGGTGACGTCAGAGTTTACTGTGAGGCGGCAGGAGCAGTGTTGGGTGAAACAAGAGGACTGCTGCGGTGGACTGACGGGTGAAGAGGAGCTACGCGACGGGAGTCGAACCGAAGACCTCAAGAGTGAAGACAGCTGTGCACTCGGGGTGCTGCGCAGCACACAACGATTCATTACCACTGCGGACTATTAAGGTTGTACACTGTCACTATTTGAGAGACTGTTGATTGGATATATGACTGAATTTTTATTGTGATTTGTAGTCTTTAATAGATTAATGGTAAATATTTTTGTGCTTTAATTGTCAAAGTTAATTAACATTCTGTGGCACATAGTAATTGTGTGCATAATTAAGGATGTTGTGAAAGTTATAGTTGCTTGCTATTTTCTGTATTTTTATATGCTTTGTGAACTAGTAAATCAGTAACTTAATTCAAGTCTTTTATTTCTAATTATAAGACCTCTATCCCAAGGAGCTCAGGGAATTGCCACATATAAAGTTTTTGTCTAAACTTGCAACAATACTTTGCAAGAAGTACATTGTAACTTTTAATTTTAATGTGGTTAACAAACAATAACTTAAAATTGCATAGCTGCTGCCCCAATAAACAAAACACTACTGTACTTATATGAACTTTCAATGTAACTTCTACATAAATTTTTGTAAAATGTATTCAAAACAATTTTTAAGTAACGTAATTTATCATCATGTACAAGTTAACCTCAAAAAAATTTATTAATGTAACTTGCGGCTGGTTTGGACGCAGCAGATTGTTTTAAATCTGTTGTGTAACTTTGTATTTAATATTATTATGTATTAGAGAAGGGATGGGTTCCTCGGTACCTCAGTTATGTTTGCTCTATAAGGAATCGAAACGAAACAGCACAGACGGTCTTATAACCTCAATCTTCGGTTTTCAATGTCCGACTATGTTATGAACTTTACATAAGTATTTTATTGAACTGATGTATTTACTGGCACAACATATAACATCTAAACATATGGACAAAACTGAAATAATTATTACTTACATAGGCCACCTGCAGAATGAACTTTATTTTTCGATGCCATTTTGATTTTTATAAACTTCTGACTTAAACTTGAGACAGTAATAGAGCTTAGAAAATAACTGTCTGAGCTCGATATAAAAGAGAATAAACTGTATGTAAAATTTAACACAAAAGATAACACAGGAGTAACCTGACGTGACTTACGATTCTAAAAGGTCATCCTCATCAGTATCACCAAATGGCCTGATCATCCTGCCGACCTTGAAGTGTCCACACACCACAGAGTTCAATGTTCATCTTTACAAGTACACCAATAATTACACTATGCTATACAACAGAGCCTCGCTACTATGACAAGCCATGATTTCCGAGAAATTTGTGGTACGTAGTTACTTGTCATCATTTCCAAACTACTCAACTTGTACCCCTTAAAATAATTTTTTTTTTGTCTAAGTTTGTGTTAAACTGTCACTGGCATAAAACAGACAATTTCCAAGAAAGTAAGAATGATTTCATTTAATCAGCATTATTTTTCTGAAGAATTTGATACTAAACATAATACTGTAGTCACCAAGTTTCCAAAAATTTCAACAGCGAGCTCGAGCGATGAGTTCAGTGGAGTGTACAGGTAGCATTAAGTAACAGTGCGTTGGCCTAGATCCTTTCTCGTGTAGGATTCTGCAAAGCTTCGAAAATAATGAATCTTGAATTGAATCTTTAATGATAAGATTTGTCCAAATGAGTCGAATCTGACCTTAAAAAGATTCGTCCACCAAATATGTATTATTTTGCCACAGTAACCAGATTTATTTCCTACATCACGTAATTTAAATTAAATTAATATTACCCACTGTATTTCTTTGATTAAATGAACTGCAAGCGTGCGTTATCAATATTTACAACACATGAAAACCAAAGCGTCATGACAAACGACTGTAAGGTATATGGGCACCTGACCTGGAATTTTTTTTAATTGTATTATATACATTTTTTATTGCCTATTGTAGTGTGCTAAATGCAGATATAGCCTATTGTTATTTTTTGTGAGTTTTGCTTAAATTTGGATGATAAATATGCATTTAACTATTTTGTTTTAAACTGCATATGAATCTGTTCATCTAGTGTATTGCAAAATTTAATTATTTTTTTAGTACCGTGTAGTCGGATTTTGTGTCGGTAAGAGTTTGTCATGAAGTTAAGATTTTTGAAGGTTTTTTTTTTTCATTATAAGTATATTGTTATTGTAACAAGGGGGTTGCGGTGGGATTCCTCCTCCAACTGTTGAAAATGGGGGAGGGGACCAAGAACTAGCCATGTTATTGCACGGTATGTTTAAAGCACAAAACAAGTTACTAGAAACAAAATTATATGAATTCAGGTGTGTAGTAAGAGGGGACATGGCAGCAGTAGTAAGTAGGCAAACTGAGTTTGAATTGTGCTGTGAGGAGAGAATAAAGGGAGTAGAGAACAGCACGCTAACCGAGAGGGTGAATAAACTAACTGAGCAAGTAGTTGCAGGAGGCAAGGGCAGAGAGATGTTAGATAAGCTACTAAGTTTGGTGGCAGTATTAACGGCCTACAGCCAAGGAGAAATTGGAAACCTCCAACGGGGGAATATGAACAGTTGAAAGGGAGTATTAACCCTGGTGGAGAAGTGAGGAGAGAGTTAGTGAGTCAGATGTGGGAGGGGGTCCAAGGTCGTTTTGTGACTCATGTGTACGCTGTACAGACCGGACTGGAAGATGTAAACAAGATTTTAAGAACACTTGAGGAAGTGCACCCTAGTGTGGGAATAGCAGACCAATGTCATGGTTGTAGGGGGGGTGGTTGACTTTCACAGCCATATCACGAACGTGACATCCCGAAATTTTCTGGCCAGGACCGAACACACCCGAAAAAACACTTGGCCAACCTGAATAATTTTTTTTCTATTTATGGGTGCACTGGGGAAGAACAGTTGATAGTGGCAAGGAGATCTACGACAGGCGCGAGTGAGAACTGGCTGCGTCTAAGTGAGCACAGAATCAAAAACCTTTGACGATTATGAGAAAGGCATTAGTTGGAAAATATATTTCACTGTGGAGCAATTGCGCAAGGTGCTGAAGGAGCTGAATCGTATCAGCTGCCTAATAGAGTGAGAAGGGGGGGGGGTAGCAATGTGGCGTCAGCAGCGTCAAGGAGGGGAAGGGGAAAATCACTGCAGACGGGGTGGGGGTGTCAGAACCAAGCACATGGTAACTTCAACGGGAACTGTGATTGGAGAAGAGGTGGAAACTAAAACAGAGGGCAGGAGAACTGGCATCATGAGAGGAGGGGAGGCGGAACAGCAGATGGTGAGCGTGGACAGATGTGAGATGGTCACAGAGGGGGACAAAGTGCAGACGAGCGAGACAGAGAGTTAGGGAGCAGATGGGGCGTCAAAAACGCAGGTAGTTGTAATTGTAATATTACTCGGGAAATGGAGGGGATCATCACATGTAGGCAGCCGAGCTGTGACGGTCGGCCGGAGTGTATCTCGGGCGGCGGAGAGTAGAAATACATATGTGGCTGCTGCAATCTTTGCTGATGAAAAAGACTTTTTGCTATCACAGGAGCTAACAGAAGTAAATAACATGCCCATTCCTTCGTTATCGTGCAGAGTCGGTGACCAAGACGTCGCTATTTTGTTTGACTTTCGATCTGAAGTATCAGGTATCTCAGAAACATTTTGGAATGAGATAATTGTTTGTAGATTCCAGGTTTTTGTTGCCAAAATGGTTTCAGTGGAGTGCACTGTGGGGGAAATTTGTGGCTCTTTTGTAAATATAGTTTTGTGTCTTTGCAAATAGGGCAACCTGCACATATCTCAAAATCTGATTATCAGCGGGTAGGTTGACTAGTTGTACCTTGTAACATTACCACTGTTTTTTTTTGTTGGATTATCAAACTGCGGTTTTTTCTCTGTAACTGATGATTTTGAGTGAATGACTGACTGTATCACCAACTGAATGTTGAACTCATAAACTTGGCCGAATTGACTCCCGACACAAGTGATTCAAGAGTATCATAGCGAGACAGGGTGATTTTGGTTTTTTTCCTTTTTTTATATGTTTTTTAACTAATTGATACCACCTAAGTGTTGGAGTGTAATGTGCCCTAGCCAATTGTAACATCACACTAAAGTTAAAGGAGCCATATCAAGTTTAGTATCAAACAAAGCAGCATCTAATTTCCTGAAGATTATCTAAATATTTTTCTTTTGTGTTATGCACCTGTTAAAGGTTACTAGTGTTTATTTAAATTGCTGTGTCTGGGAGGAAGTTATGATCATTAGGGTAGCCGACAGACTGGCGCCAGCAAAGGCTGGGCTGAAGGGAGCCTCGCCAAATATGGTCACAAATGTGATGATTGGCCGAATGGAGACTCTGGAAATTTTGGAGTCTTGTGACTTCAAACATACTTCAAGTAGTACCCGGGTAGGAGGAACTGTTTTCTCCATCCGCAAGGAATTTTCCCTAATACCTAATGTCAAAAAAGCTAAATATAATTTAATCACTGTTTTGGGACCTCTCTAGGGAGCAGACTGTATCTAAACTAAGCATCGTCAGTATTTCATTGTAAAGCAATGTAAAGATGACTAGCCGCGGGGTGGCGGAAGTAATTTGTAAGGGTGGTTTTGCACGAGGGAGCGTTTTGCTCTGGCTGAGGGTAGTTGGTTGGTTATGATGTGCCAGGGTAGCAAGGTGTGGTGCCAGAGGGCACGAAATTTAAGGTGGTGGTTGTAAAAGACGAGACAGTAATCTAGCTGGTGACTTCAGAAGAGGGTGGTGGGGGGCCGAGGCAAGTGTGGTCGTCTTTGCCGAGATTGGAACAGTCGAGTTGGTTGCAACAATAAGGACACGTTGATTCTAGCAGTAACAGAAACGGATATTTGTATCAAGTGAGACTGGACAGATATATATGCAGGGTGTCGGCGCTTAACGTTTAAAACTCTCTGTAGTGACGTAGAGGACATTCAGACAAGTATTTTTTATATAGGACACTTGGGGGTAATCGGACGGGAAATGCCTTAAATTTGGTGACGAAGATTTAATATGACGTCACACCCGCGTCGCGCCCTAGTCGTCATTTAGCAGCACCAAACATGGCACACGTACAATCACAGTGGTTCCCCTCCATTATGTCATCATGGCTCAGTGCATGTTTTGAAGTCAGCCTTCCGGAGTTCGAGTCGTGGTCCCTTCAAAATTTCATGTCTTATTGTGATGGAATGTGATTTTATGTATGGTATGTTTGCAAAGCCCTGCATTGTGGTCTCATTGTTTTAGTTGTGCAAAGAAACGACGCTTTTGCGTTTCATATCAAAATAAGGTTTTGGTTCGTGTAACGTTTGTTTTCTTCTTTCATGAATTGTACAGAAACGTTAAAGGCTGTTGTAAAATAGAAGAAGAAGAAGAAGTGTAAACATCGGTAACGTTTTTATATCAATTATTAAACAATAACACTTCCACAGCCAACATTAGGCCGCGTCTGAACAACTCAGTTTCAACTATCATAACATAAATAAAAATGTTCCCAAACTGAAAAGTAAATGTCTGTCTCGCGATTATTTACAATTGCTCAAAGGTAGCACCGTTAGCAGCAATGCAGGCGTTGCAACGCTGAACCATTGATTGACGTACGTGGGCAAAAATGCCTTGCTGTTGTTGGATTTCCAATGCTGCGGCGGCAATGCGGGCAACAAGATCTTCTTCATCTTCTACAGGGGTTTTGTACACTAATTCCTTAATAGCGCCCCAGAAGAAAAAATCCAAGGGATTGATATCAGGTGACCTCGCAGGCCAGGGAATTGGACCGAAACGCCCGATCTACCGTCCAGGGTACATAAGGTTCAGGTAGTTTCGTACCAGTATTGCACTGTGTGCCGGCGCCCCGTCGTGTTGTAGCCACATTGGTTGCTCGCACCTCGAGAGGAACATCTTCAAGCAGCTCCGGTATGACTTCTCTTAATAACACGAGGTAGTTAGGACCCGTTAGTCTCTCTGGTAAAATGTAGGGACCTATTAAATTATCTCCTAAAATACCTGCCCAGACATTAACTTTAAACTTTTCTTGCCGGCCACGTTCGTGTGCACTATGCGGATTGTTCACAGCCCAATGGATATTATTTTTGGAATTGAAAATGCCATTTTCATTGAAGTTGGATTCGTCAGTAAACAATACCAGTGAGGGAAACTCAGGATTTTGAAGAGATTCTTCGCGAAATCGCTCGCAGAAGTGGACCCGAAGGGGGTAGTCCCTTGGGTTAAACTTCTGAACTGTGGTTTTGTGATACGCCTTGTATCCATTGCCCTTCAATACCGACTAGACAGCCGTTTTCGAAATACCTAATTGTCCAGCGATGCTACGGGTGCTGGTGCAAGGGTCGTTATCGACCCGCTGGAACACAGCCTCCTGGACCACGTTGGGGAGAGGTTGGCGAGCCCCACATTCTCGATGAGCCTAAGGAAATGTTATGTAAATTAGGTTTTTTGTCCGACATAACGGCACGTTTGGATACAAAACATCGTTACGTGTTTACTTACTTGCACAGAGCCAGTTTCACGTAGTCGACGATCGACAGTCGAAAAATAGACATGGCTCGGTAAAACACGCTGCGGAAATCTTTCTGCATACAGACGCCGAGCTGCGAGTGCATTTGAATTTGCAGCACAAAAACACAAATGCATATCTGCCTGTTCATTGAAAGTAAACTTGTTCATTTTTGTGGTAGCACTATGACCAACTAAGCTTTCGCTGTACAGTCGATTCACAGTTGCACTACTAATTGCACTACTGACAACACCAAACAAAGACACAAACACACAGACGCCCACACAGGACTGCATTCGACTGCCACCTCTCTTTCCTTGTTCGTGTGAGTCAAGGCTACCACACTGTCTTCTAAAGAACGAGAACAAAATGGGAATAAGAACAATGGATGGGACCAAGATTCGAACCCGGAAGGCTGACTTCAAAACATGCACTGAGCCATGCTGACATCATGAAGATGTGGGGAACCGTTGCAATTGTACCTGCGCCATCTTTTGAGCTGCTAACTGACGACTACGACGTGACGCAGGTGTGACATCATATTAAATCTTCGTCACCAAATTTAAGGCATTTCCCGTCCGATTACCCCCAAGTGTCCTACATAAAAAATACTTGTCTGAATGTCCTCTACGTCACTACAGAGAGTTTTAAAAGTTAAGCGCGGACACCCTGTTTGTATGTGTATATATATATATATTTTGTGTTGAATACACTCGGGGAACATTTCTGACGGGGGACCTCAGCCCTCAGCTCGGGCTAAAAGCTATTTTACGTCAGCTTTCAGTTTTTTTTCTTATTTTATCTGTTGGCAAGCCTAATGTACAAGGTGTTGTATCTTGTGAAAAACCTTTGTTATAAACTGGAATAAACTGACCCTAAGAACTGAAATAAAAGACTTGTACTTTGAATCACAATTAATGTAATCTCAGATGGTAGTAGTTAGGAACTCTACAGGGCTATCTGGCAGCAGAAAAATAGATATTGAGTACATCAGACTGGCTAGAGATGCATTACATGACATACCTTCGTTAATTTGTTTACATACAGTATTCAACAATAGATTGCTGTTATAGGTGATTCGGAATAAAATGAGCACTCAAAAAAGCCCTGATTAATTTCTATTTTCTGCCAGTTTATATGTTTCTGCTACATGTAAACATCAACATTGCCATGTGCTTTTATTTACATAGGCTTGTACAATGTTAATGTTTACGTTACAGTGCTCCGATAAATTTTAGCTACAATATGTACTCAATAAATGCACGGGTGCTGAATATGTGCTATACTAAGTAATAATCTTAGTTATAAATACCTGCGAGTAAACGTCTTATAACACTGGTTTCTCTGCGTCTACTCTAACGGCGCTATTACCGTTACGAATCTCGTAAATGCATGCACAGTATATTAGAACTTTTAAATTAAAACTGCTACTAAAAACACACACAACACACGCAACTCAAGAATTCAAGTTCCGTTCAGCATACTGTAATGAACGACGACGACGCAAGTAAAGAGAAACAATAAATAACGTATTTTCTTAATGTGTGAAACAGGGGGAAAAATCCTGCTTCTATTTCCAGATACTCAGGCTGGCGATCATAAAACATAACAACTTACATTACTAATGACTTCACATAATTTATCAATGATATTCATGAACAGTCACTTCTGATACTTTTACATGTGTTTATCAGAAACCGATATTCATTACATAACGGACAAACAAACTGAATGACGCAATTTGCTTTCAAGCGGCAAAAACCTAACTCTGGTGCCATCTGTCGGTGAAATTTTAAGCTACCTCTGTGGCGCGAAGAGTTAGCAGCATGTGCCAACGATAATCGACTTGGTTGCGTCGCTTTGTGCTGCCGCTAATTAAATAAAATTGTACAGTCAGTAGGTATGTCAGTAAGAACTTAAATTAATATTTTAAAGTATATTAAATACAGAGAGGTCGTTTGCGATTGATTTTGTTTCACTAATGCTGTATTCAAATAATAAAATACACGGAACTACATGCAGTTATTCGCTACAACCATACAAACAATGTAACTGTTGTTAATGTTGACTTATATTCAGTAGTGGCTAGTGATTTTTATCAAAGGTTAAATCTTTAGTGCTCACTTTATTCCGAATGGCCTATATATAATACAGACATAACCGTAACAACTGAAAGACCTTGATGAAAAGTAGTAGTGCTGTGCAAACTTCCAAAAATTTGAAAGAATCGTGTGGCCTTACCGGTACGTTAACAGGTGGGCGTAAATAGTCTACGCGTGGGGAAAAAAGTAATAAATACTGTTACATGAACGAGATAAAGGACTGTAAACTAAATGGATGTAACATTTACTTAACGATTTAACAATGTTTGGCGAACGAGCCCACCGACACGACCACTCACCGCCATGTTGAGTTGTAGACTGTCCTCTTGTTGCTGGAACAGGGACACCAACCTAAGAGTTGGCAATGACAAGGATGCCAACTCACACCAAAATGTACGTCCAATATAGCCACCCGAGAGCGGGAAATTCAAAC